>JAKSZT010054331.1:696860-744018 GCA_026826555.1 Tolypeutes matacus | reverse complement strand
TTCCTTCCTTCCTTCCTTCCTTCCTTCCTTCCTTCCTTCCTTCCTTCTTTCCTTTCTTCCTTCCTTTCTTTCTATCACTATATCACCTGTCTCTATTTTATCTTGTAGTGTTTCTTCCTATATGTGTGGTTATATTTTAGTAATAGATGCATTTTTTCTAGCCTATTGTAATATACTAATAATCAAGTATTATAATGTACAAAACAGTTCAGCTACAAAATATCCTTAAGTGGGCGAACAAAAAATATATATGTGATCCTAGGCAGAAGACATAGGCTGAGATGATTCAAAACATGAATGTAGAATCGTGGAAAAATCAATCAGAGAACAAATCCTCATAGCTGCATGCAGTACCAGGCAATCAGGGATGCATTCACAATCCAAGAGCACCAGACACTGTCCTAAAGAAAGTAGAAATAAAAATACAGTACTGAGGATTATTTTGAGTGGGTGTTTAAGATTCTTTCTCACTTATAATTTTTTGGAACTTTCAGATGCTATCTTAACACTTCCCTCAAGGCATTTTTTTGCCATTTTAAAGGTTTCATTATATATTTTTTTCTTTCAGTTCATTTATTTACTAATTTCATGATATAGAAGGAAATATTACAAGGATAAAAATATTGATATGTGGCTTTCTCATTTTATTCTTTTACCAATAATTTGGAATGTATTGAAAGATTTTTTTTTTTTTTTGGAAATTTATTTTTATTTTTATATATATATATATATACATATATTTTAAGAGGTGCTCAGATTACCCAAAATATTACACGGAACCCACTGGGATTCCCATGCTGCCCACCTCCCACACCTCCCACCACATCCAACACAAACATCTCCCATAGTGTGGCTCACCAACCTCAATGAACTTACACATCCTGGAGCCTTGCCACCAACCATAGACCACAGTTCACACTGTAGACCACACTCTCTCCCACTCAGTTCTGAGTGGTGTGTGCTGATTTAAAATGGCCTACATCCATTGCCACAACAGTACTCAGGACAACCTCCAACTCCCAAAGAAGCCCCTGTATTTCAACTGCTCATCCCCTCCCTACCCAAAAACTGTCAAGTGGCCACTGGGTCCACCTCATTGTTATAATTTCTTGCATTGCAAGAATCACCATATGTGAGCAAGAGAATACCATCAAGTCCACTCTAGTCCATAGTTCTTCCCCCAATCCAGAGGCGACTGGGATGGTGATGTCCACTCCAACTCCAAGTGAGAGAGGGCTTATATCCCATGGATATGGTGGGTGGGATGATCCTGCCTGCAGATGCAGGCCCTCTCCATTCCCTGGGATGGCCATTTCCCATCGTTGTCTCCTCACCAGGTGACTTGGATGAGTCCATTGAGCTGTAGGGTAGGAGTTGCAGCTCCACCTAGATTTCATGCACACCTGGCACATAGGTAGGCAGGAGGCTCCAGTCTCTGGAAGTATACCTAAGAAACTCCAGCATCACATGTAGGTTTGAATAGAAGGGACTGGTGAACCATGTGCAGGGAGGACTTATTTGAGTCTAATTCTGTCACTCTCAGGAGCACAGATTCCAAAATAGAACCCACTGATAAGGCATCAGTCTCTGGGGCTATCCCCCCTTATATAGGACCAGGGTGTCTCCGGAGCTCTCAGGAACCCCACTGAGTGGGGTGATAGGCACTTAGATGTTCTATGAGCTCCTACTAAGGTGTGCGTAAGAGTTACCTCTGGGATGACCTCCCGACTCTCTTTGAAGTCTCTTGGCCACTTGAACTCATTTGTCTTTACCATTTCCCCCTTTTATTCAAGGTCTTTTTCCAGTTGTGTTGCCAGTTGGCACTTGGGAAAAGTTTTCAATTAGCAATAATCGTGCCTCGGATAAACCTCATTGGCTACAATACTGCCACTGCACAAAGCTGCCAGTTGGCACTTGGTATTAATCCCTCGTTGCCAGGGAGGCTCATCCCCGGGAGTCATGTCCCACATTGGGGGGAAGGTAATGCAATCATATGCTGAGTTTGGCTTAGAGAGAGGCCACATTTGAGCAACAAGGAGGCTCTCAGGTGGCAACCCTTTCTGTAGTCATGACTTTCTTCTAAAATCTCAAATCACGGGAAACCCATAAGCATAACACAGTCCTTTCCTACACAAGAAAAGACTATTTAGGGTCACTACACTAATGATAGATGCACAAATCTAAACATATCTACACTGACACACAAAGCAATGAAAAAATAATTTTCATGGAAATGAGGTTATTAAAAGTATCTTAAGTCAATATGCATGAAGAATATACAAATGAGGGTAGAGAAAGAAGAAGAGGATTCAAAATACAAAGATGAAGGAGTAATTAAAAACAATAAATTTCTCAGGCTTTATAAACATGTTTGAAAAAATTCACATGCAGGGGAAGAAATTACTGTGCAGATAATTTTCAAGAACAAGAGGCACAAAAGGTTACTATTTAGAAAATAAAATGCAAAATAGACCTGACAAACTTGAATTAGGATTGCCAATATCTGGTAAGTATGAGAAAATATGAAGTGAGGATGATCATTACAAATGAGTATGAGCTTTATGTTTGTAAAATATGTATTTTTTTTCATTTAAATTGTAAAACAGAAAAATTTAAAAATACATTCTTAATCTTAATCTGGTGAATATTAATCAAATATGTGAAAGAAAAATCATAAATGTCAGATATTACATTCCTGAATTCTTACTGTCCCTGTCTAAGGACACTACATAAATGAAACAATTATGAGAGATCCACATCAAAAGACAACTGAAGTTCGTATGAGATACGAACAGAAATAATATCATTCAACAGGCTGTGGCAGTTTGAGATTATTTTATGAATCACAAAAAGAGAAAGACTGTGTTTTTAAACTGGTCTATTCCTGTGGATATGATAACATTTGATTACATTAAATTCAGTTGAGGGCCCTTTGATTAGATTACTTGAAAAGATCACTTTAGGGTTTTTGATTGGACTATGTCAGTGAGGCATGACTCAAGTTGAGACTCTATCCTCATGCTGAGTCTAATATAAATGGAAACACAGAGACAGACAGACAGAAGTAAAGGAAGCTGCCATATTTTACTCTGGCATGTAAGAACTAGAAGGTCACTTAAGCACAAATCCCCATGAAGTGGAGCCCACAAAGTAACTCAAGAGGAGAAAAGTCCTGCTGTATGCCTGATATCTTACAGATGAACTCACAAGGAAAGTGGAACAGCCAAGAATGATATAGAAGTCATGGAAAGAAACAAGCCCAAAGCCTGGTTGCCCTCAGCTGAGCTCACCTCAGCAGCGATTAGTTGCCATATTGCTTCACAAATGGCAGCTGACTTTAGTGAGAAATCATCTCTGATGGTGCTTCACTGTGGACTTTTCATGGCCTTGGAACTTTAAGCTTTTACCCTGTATGAGTGCTGATACAAAGTATCAGAAATCTGTTGGCTTTTATAAAGGGTATTTATTTGGGCTAAAAGTTTACAGTTACAAGGCCATTAAGAGTTCAACTCAAAGTACCATAAGAAATACTTTCTCAGCCAAAGTCATTTGCCACATGTTGAAGCAAGAGGGCTGCCGATATCTGTGAGGGTTCAGACTTCCTCTTTCTTCTTAAGGCTCCATGGGCCCAGCTTCTTCTGATCTCAGCTGTAGGTTGGAGGGATCTTGTCTTTCCAGGCTCAGCTGCTCTGGTCTCTGCACAAGGTCAGCTGTAAACTATGAGGTGAATGGCAAATTTCTCTTCCCTGGACCACAGGCTCAAAGCTGACAAGTACTCTCCTATTCCATGACTATGGAGCTCTCTCTATTCCTCTGTGTGTCTTCTAGATTCAGTGTCCATTTATACAGTCCACAAAGGGGGCAGGGACTCAAATTGAGTCACCCTAATGACATGGTCGAATCAAAACCCTAATCTTAGCATAACTTAATGAAAGTCATCTCAGCTGAATCTAATACAATCAAAGGGTATCACTTCCAGAGGAACAGACCAGTTTACAAACATAATTTCTCTTTTTGAAATTCATAAGTAATTCCAAACTGCCACATACCCCAAATAAATTCCCTTTATAAAAGCCAGCCCATTCTGCTACTTTGCAATGGCAACAATATGGCAAACTAACACATCGTCTAAATTTAAAAAAAGTTTCATATGATGCTCTGGTTAAAAGATTTCTGGAAAAATAGAAATGATAGAATAGGATATTTATTTCAAGAAATTAGGTATTTTAAAAATAAATTAATATATATGTAAAAGTTCTTCAAGAATTTCTGAGGGTTATATAAAACACAAACATCTGATATATATATATCATTGCCAAGTTGTATTTATCTACAAAAACATGTGGTTCAGCATTAGAAAAATGAAAATAATAATTCATGACAACAAGAAAGTTTAAGGGAGAAACTCCAAAGGATCATGCCTTTTTTTTCAGAAATGAATTCTGTTGCTAAAATACTAATTCATGATAAAAACTCTTATAGAATATTTAGAAAGCAATACCCTGTCTATGAGAAAAAGTAATTATTAAAAGGAAAATTTCTTAGATCAAGCACCCTTTAGCTTAAAATATGTGTGACAGAAGCATCTCTTCATAGGGAACCAGATAAATAAGATCACTCTTACCAACTTCTTTAGGAAGCATAGTGGAGCAAGAAAAGGGAGGTAAAACATATATGAATGGAAATGAAGAAATGACACTTTCATTAGCAACACATATAATTTTGATTGAGAAAGTTAAAAAAAAAAAAAAGAACCTGAGCAAATATAGTAAGACTTATTTGAATCATGTTTGAGAAGGCAATTGAATTCTACATGCCAATAAATAAATATGAAATACATAGAGAAAAGAAACAAAATATATAAAATGAATTAAAAAAAAACAATTCATAATAGAGTGAAATAGAAAGTAATAGAGATTTGCCAGATCTTGTGGAAAAAATAAATTGCTCTTAAGTAACTGAATTAATAAAGAGATAGACCATATATTTGGATAGGAAGACTCAATATTATAACAATGTCTATTATATTCATAGGTTGAATGACACCTAATGAAAAATCCCTAAGATTTTCTACTGTAGAAATCGGAAAGTTGACCATAAATTCACTTGAAATCCAAATAGCACAAACACTCTTAAGGAGTAAAAACTTGAAGGATTTCCTAAACAGATGTCAAGTCTTTCTATAAAATAATAGTAAGTAAACATTGTGGCAAAAAGTAAAAAAATGACAAGTACAGATGCAGCAGAATAGAGGGTACGGATATGAACACTCAGGTGACAGTTGCAGCAAGAAACTGCAGTGAGTAGAACATTTCTCTTATTCAACCTACTCAAAAACAACTCTAAGTTGATTAAATAAAGAAATGAGGAAATCACTATTAAAATAATTTTGAAAATATCATCAGAAGTTTGAAGCAATATTTTAGAAGGAGGTGGAGGATAAGAAGAAGCCGGAGGAGAGGACAAAGAAGAAGAGTAGATGGAGGAGGAAGAAAAGATACAAAAATATGCACCATGGAAACATATTTTTGAATTTGATTGCAATAAATGAAGTTTTTTTTTTTCAAGAACAAACAAAAGTTCACATAATTAGATATCAATCACTTAAAAACACATGTAACTTTTCAGGCTTAGATAGGAATTTTTAAGAAAAGGAAACATAGATATCCTGTTTTACACATGACAGTTGATTCTGCATCATTGATATGAGTAAAATAAACAGTCTATCCACCTGGTAGTACCACATATACAGCAGTTTGGAAAAAATATATCTGGATTCACCAGTTATTGGTGATGATGTGGAACAAAGATATGTGGAAATATTATTTGTGTGTGTGCATAAATTGCTACAGGTTCTCTCGAAAACCATTTGATATTTTAAATGGTTTTTAACTAGCACACTAAGACTAGTTAACAGTACAGTAAGAAGAAAAACTGTGCTGAGGACCAGAAAGATTTCCTACTTATGAGATGTCCATTTTGTGTTGACTATGATTTTGATCCACAGTCAGTGCCCACATTCTCTGGCAGGATATTAGAGCAGTCTGCACATGGGATATTACTTGTTCTCATAGCAGAATGTAAGATGTTATGAAGAAGTTCTCATATATTGGCTCTCAAACCCACAATCAGTGAGAGAAACATGATAAACTCTAGTGGCCCTTGGTGTTTACATTTAGACTATTTTTGTAATTACTAAATGAATTCTAAATGTGATTTGGAATATATTAGGATCTACCATATGCAATTAACAATATATATTTAGAGTATCCTGATGACTATTGAATAAATTTAGAGTGTTAAAGTTTGTTAAAGTTTCTTCAACAAAGTTATCTAATATTCATTAATATTTATTCATTTCCTTGAAGTTTCTGTTAAAAACTTGAATTGAAATTGGGCATGACTCCTGAATATGAATGGTTCTAATTACATCAATATTGATTACCTAAAAGGTACAAATTTCCATCATATAAAACAATCATATAAACACCTATCATTTATATTCACCTCCTTAGTTGAAAATCAACTTTTAAGGCAAAGACATCACTTGATATTTATTCCTTCTAAAACCATAAATCTACTATTAATGTAATACTTTCCAATATTTTATGAATATATAGTATCCTTCCAATAATCATTTCCTTGTAACACTGTCTATTACTTTTTCTTTTTATAAAATATAATAAACAATTTCAAAAAATCCATACAAAAAATTCAACCATTTCTATGTGCTTTCCTTGAAGGATATCAAGTCAAGAATAAAATATATATTTTTCAAATACTGATTCTCATTTCCCTAAATGTGACATTAAATTAATTTGCATATATGTGGTATGAGTTCAGAAATAAACAAAGAAATCAACACAACAGAATAAAGTACATAGCTACAGAAAGCTCATTTAGGAACATAATATATGTGAAAAGTATTGAATGGTAGTCTATGTACTCTCAGCTGATGGTAATTGGGCAGCTGGATATTCATTGACAATAAAAGAAATTTCACTCCTGCCTTTCACTATGCACAAATGATGTAGTATAAGGACAACATATGAAAGTCAAAACTATAATGGCTTAGATACTAGCATTGAATAATATCTTCAGGATATGAGCTTAGGTAAATATCTATCATATAAGTAGTAAAACACAAACTACAATGGAAAATATTGATTATATTTGAAATGAGAATGTCTGTTCCTCCAAGGATTTAGAAAAGCTCAAAATTTTATTTAAAAAACTGGGGGAATGTACATGTCATAAAAAACGCAGAGATGTCCAGATTTACTTTAAAGTATATTAAAACTTAAAAACACACATACATACTCAAATTAATCATGAATTCTAATGAAGTCTAGTGAATCCCCTATATTTTTTATGTAATCTAAAACTTCTTTACAACTAAAAAAAAAAAAAAAAAAAAAAGAAGTAGAATATATGAAAAGAACTATAACAAGAAAAGTGATTGAATCATAAGTCAAAAACATGATTAGAGATTATGCTAGGGAGACAACAATAAAAAAAGGCAGATTAGGGTCCTCCTGAAGCCTAATCCCCCACAGAAACACTGGAAGTATGAGCAAAACCTGTCAGAATCAACTTTAATGAAAATAAAGAAAATACTCAAAGATTTAAATCATCCAAGCAAATATTCAAAAGAAAAATTTCACTAATAGCTGTCCAGAGAGGCACTCTCTCTCCTCCTACCCTTTCAGGGTTGGGATGGAATCAGAGATCTGTCCAACAGTCTAGTCCAAGTAGTCTGAAAGCTGCTGCAGTTGCCTGGAGAGGCTGAGGGTCACTGTCCCTTCTGCTTTGTCAGGGACAGGGATGAAATCACAGAAGTACCTATCTAAAGGAGCTGCTTTGGATATATAGGGAACAGGAAGGTGCTTGGAGTCATCTAGGAGTATACTGGGAAGATAAAGAAGCCAAAGGAGAACCGTGAGTTGCTCACCCCTGTGGCTGGAAACAGCACATATACCCAACCCTCAGGACAAAGAGCCTAGGTGGAGCCCCTGGCTTGCTACTCTGAATGGAGTGTGAGGGAGTTTACCTGGGAAGATGAGGGGTCTCTCAGAGTGGAGAGTGGTTTCTTTGCAGGAATTTTTGCCAGCTGATCCCCCTTGGAATCTCAGAAGGGACCCAGATCCAGCAGGGAGAGAGGAGGGGGATCTGCTCAGGTAGGCTGTCACACCTAGCCACCCAGGTAAAGAGGGGAATTAGATTAGGGAGGGGTTGAGGACAGACAGGTCCCTACTAAGCAGGGATCTGGCAAACTACTAGGAATCTAACCTACCTGAGGGAAAGGGGGCAGGCAGCTTTATGAAAACCTAACTAACCTAAGGAGACAGTTTAGCTTAGTGGAGCTAGCATATGCAACATCTCTGGTTGGATTCCACACTCTTCTTAGAGAAGTGATCCACCTGGTTATTAAGCATCCAGTTGATACTATAGGAAAGGGAACATATAGACATTCTTTTTGTATTTGCTTTTCTTGGATCTCTTATATATATATATATATTTTAAAAGAGTTCCTTTTTTTCCCTTATATTACTTGCTAAAACCTGGGTCAAAATCTGCACAGGGAAGACTACAGGGTGATTAACTGATGAACACTGTCAGCTAGAGATGCTCCTTAGGGGCCTAAGATGGAAGGCTGTTTTTCTTTTTTTCTTTCTCTTTTTTTATTACTTGCTGCTATCTTGTTTCTTGTTTTTTGTCTTTCTCCTATCTTTGTTTCTCTTTTCTTTCTTTTACTAATTTTTCCTACCCATGCTATTTCTTTTCTTTCCTTATTTTTTCTATCTTCTGTTTTGTGTTGTTCTCTCATTCCACCTCTTTTTGTTTGGTCCTCAATTTTTCTTGCCTTTATTTCACTCTCTCTCCTTTTGTGTTTTTTTTTCTGTGTTTACTTTTTGTCTTTTTCTTTTTTCTTTTCCTCCCTTCTCATCTCTGGCCTTTTAATTCATTCTATATATTTTTCTCTATTTTGTTTCTCATTTAATTGTATCTATTCCACTTTTTCATTCTTATTCCATTGTACTTCTTACTAATGTTAATTATTTATTTTCTTGGGTATTATATGGTTCCTCTTCTACCTTTTTATATTATTACTATTATACTTTTTCTCTTATTTCATTCCTTTTCTTTGGTCCTAATTTTTTTTCAAGGGAACATAGACAACAGCAAGGAAATAAAAAAAAAGGAACAAAGTGTCCAAGTGAAATCTTACACACACACACAAACAAAACAATAAAATAGAACCCTAGGGTAGAAAGAGAAGCTAATCAACCAAATAAATCCATCAAGATAAACAGATGTCTCGACACCAAGAAAAAATCACAAGCCATACTAAGAAACAGGAAGACATGGCTCAGTAAAATGAACAAACTAAAAATCAGGAAGAGATGCAGAACCTGGAAGAACTAATCAGAGATGTCCAAATATGATTAATCAACTTGATGAAGTGAAGGAAGAGATTAAGGATATTAAGAAGAAACTGGGAGAACATACATACATAAAAAGATAATGGATAAAATTGTGATGAATGGCACAATGCAAAAATAAAAAATATACTAGAAGCACAATACAGCAGATTTGAACAGGCAGAGGAAAAAATCAGTGATGTGGAAGACAGTACAACTGAGATCAGACAGATAATATAACAGATATATGAAAAGATAGAAAAATATCCAGCAGAGAATTAGGGATTTAAATGACAACACAAAACACACAAACATACACATTGTAGACATTTCAGATGGAGAAGAGAAGGGAAAGGAGACAGAAGAAGTGTTGGGGGAAATAATTGCAGAAAAGTACTAACTCTACTGAGGGACATGGACATACATGTCCAGGAAGCACAGGGCACCACAAACAATATAAATAAGAACAAGGCTACTCCAAGACATATACTTGTCAAATTGTCCAATGCTCAAGACAATGAGAGAATACTGACAGCAGCAATAGAAATCAGATCCATCACATACAAGGGAAGCTCGATAAAATTAAATGTTGATTTCTCATCTGAAACCATGTTGTCAAGAAGGCACTGGTATGACATAGATGCTAAAAAAAAAGAACTTCCAGCCAAGAATTTTCCATCCAGCAAAGCTGACATTCAAAAATGAGGGAGAGTTCAAAATATTCACAGATAAACAGAAATTAAGAGTCTGTAAATAAGAAACCTGCCCTTCAAGAAATAACAAAGGGAGTTCTGGAGGTTGAAAGGAAAAAGTAGGAGAGACATAGAATTGGAGGAGAGAGTAAGAACAACAAAAAGATAAAAAGAGAAAGAAAAACAACATATGACATACATAAACATAAAGAGAATATGGCTAATGTAATTCCTTCACAGTAATTACACTGAACTTTAATGGATTAAACTCTCCATTCAAGAGGCACAGTTTGGCAGAATGGATAAGGTTATATACCTATCTATATGCTATCTACAAGAAACACACCTTAGACCCAGGTTTGAAAGGTCACAATTAATGAGAAAAGTGAAGGGGAAATCAAGAAAAAATCTCACTTACAATAACATCTAAAAGAATTAAATACTTAGGAATAATTTAACTAAAGATGTAAATGAGTTGTACACAGAAAACTACACAACACTGTCAAGGGAAATCAGAGGAGACCTAAGTAAATGGAAGAATATTCCTGGTTCATGGAAAGGAAGACTAAACATCACTAACATGTCTATCCTATCCAAACTGATTTACAGACTTAATGGAATCCAAATAAAAATTACCATGGCATTTTTTACTGAATTGGAAAAGCTAAATATGAAATTTATTTGGAAGGGCAAGGGACACCAAATAACCAAAGACATATTGAAAAAGAAAAATGAAATTGGTGGTATCACACTACTTGACTTTCAAACATAATACAAAGATACAGTAGTCAAAACTGCATAGTATTGGCATAAAGATAGACATACTGACCAATGGAATCAATTTAAGAATTCTGATATCGATCCTCACATATAGAGTCAACTGATATTTGAAAAGGCCACCAAACCCACTCAACTGGGAGATAATGACCTCTTCAACAAATGGTGCTTAGAGAACTAAATATACACATCCAAAAGAATGAGAGATGAACATCATCTCACAGGTTAGACGAAAATTAACTCAAGATGGATTAAAGATTTAAATATAAGAGCCAAGACCATAAAGATCTTGTTAGATAATCTAGAGAAGCATCTACAGGATCTTGATTAGGAAGTGGTTTCATGAACTTTACACCAAAAGCATGAGCAACAAAAGTAAACATAGATGACTCTGACCTCCTCAAAATTAAAAACTTTTGCACCTCAAAGGAATTTTTCAAGGAAGTGAAAAAGCAACCTACTCAATGGGAGAAAATATTTGGTAACTATATATTCTGAAAGGGGCCTAGTATCCAGCATATATAATGAAATCCTACACCTCAAAAATAAAAAGACAAGCAACCCATTTAAAAAATGGGCAATTGATTTGAATAGATACTTCTCCAAAGAAGAAATACAAAGGACTAAAAAGTACATGAAAAGATGCTCAATGTATCTATTACTATCTATTAGGGAAATGCAAATAAAAATCACAATGAGATATCATCTTATACCCATTAAACTGGAGGCTATTAAATAAACAGAGGACTACAAGTGTTGGAGAGGATGTGGAGGAACTGGAACCCTTATCTACTGCTGGTGGGAATGTAGAATGCAGCAGCCATTGTTGAAGACAGTTTGGTGGTTCCCCAGGAAGCTAACTATAGAACGGCCATATGATCCAGCAATCCCACTGCTCGGTAAATACCCAGAGGAATTGAAACCAGGGATATGAACAGATATATATGCACACCAATGTTCATAAGGGCATTATTCACTATTGCCAAAAGTTGGAAACAACCCAAATGCCCATCAATGGATGAATGGATAAACAAATTGTGGTATACATATACAATGGAATATTACTCAGCTGTAAGAAGGAATTCCGTTTAAACACAGGGGATAACATGCATGAATCTTGAAGACCTTATGTTGAGTGAAGCAAGCCAAGCACTGAAGGAAAATATTACATGACCTCACTGATATGAATTAAGCAAACTGAACAATCACACAGAGCTAGACTATGGAACACAGGTTTATAGGAGAAAGAAAGGGAGAAGAAGGTTTCTTCTTTTAAATTTATATATATATATATATATTTTTTTTTTAATTTTTTAAATTTATATTTTAAGAGGTGCTTATATTACCCAAAATATTACAAGGAACCCACTGGGATTCCCATGTTGCCCACCTCCCACACCTCCCACCACATCCCACACAAATATCTCCCACAAGTGTGGCCCACCACCCTCAGTGGACTCATCCGAATATACATGAAAGATATACAAAATCGTTCAAAAGATCAAAAGATGGGGCATGGTCACGATGGGTGGACAATCACACTATATATATATTTTAAATATGCTTAGATTACAGAAATGTTACACAAAAATTACAGGGATTCCCATGTTCCCCACCTCCCACACCTCCCATAACATCCCACATAAACATCTTTCATAAGTGTGGCACATCACCTGCAATGTATGTACACATCCTGGGGCTTTGCCACTAAGCATGGCCATAGTTCACATTATAGACCACACTCTCTCCCACCCAGTTCTGCATGTTATATGCTAATGTAAAATGGTCTATATCTGTTGTTGTAATGTCACTCAGGAAAATTCCCAAGTCCTGAAAAAGCACCTGTATTACAACTGCTTTCCCCTTCCCTGTCCCAAAAGTGTCCAGTGGCCACTGGCACACCCTCACTGTTGTCATTTCTTCCATTGCTTGAATCACATTGTGTCTACAACAGAATACCATTAAGTCCACTCTAGGCAATAGCTCTTCACCCAATCCTGAGGAGTTTGGGATGGTGATGTCCACTCTACCTCCAAGTGAGAAGGGACTTATATCCCATGGATATGGTGAATGGGATTATCCTGCCTACAGCTGCAGGCTCTCTCCATTCCCTGGGATGGCCATTGTCCATCATCGTCTCCTCACCCGGTGACTTGAGTGAGTCCATTGAGCTGTAGAGTAGGAGTTTCAGCTCTACCGATATTCCAGGCACAGCTGGCACATGGGCAAGTGAGAGATTCGTCTCTGGAAGTACACTTACAAACTCCAGCATCACATATAGGTTTGAATAGAAGGGACTGATGGACCATGTGCAGGGAGGACTTATTTGAGTCTGACTCTGTCACTTTCAGGAGCACAGATTCCAAAGTAGAGCCCACTGATAAGGCATCAATCTCGGGAGCTATCCACCCTTATATAGGGCCTGGGTGTCTCCAGAGCCCTCAGGAGCCCCTCTGTGTGGGGTGATATCCACTTTGGTGTTCTATGAGATCCTACTGAGGTGTGCATAAGCGTTACCTCTGGGATAGCCTCCCGACTCTCTTTGAAGTCTCTTAGCCACATGAACTCATTTGTCTTTACCTTCTCCCCCTTTTATTCAAGGTCTTTTTCCAGTCATATTACAAGTTGGCACTTGGTATTAATCCCTCATTGCCAGGAAGGCTCATCACCTGGAGTCATCTACCAAGATGGGGGGAAGGTAATGCATTCATATGCTGAGTTTGTCCACATTTTATCAACAAGGAGGCTCTCAGGTGGAGAAGAAGGTTTTGAGTCAATGCTTACATGGGCAAAATCTATGATAACTTGTAAAGGTGTACTTGTGCGGTGGATGGGCATGACAGTGGTGCAGAGATGCTACTGGGTTGGATGGTGCAGGTTTGGGAGGGGGTTTGGGTGGGGAGGGTAGGTTGGACTGTCCATGGTACTGGGGGAAGTATTGGAAAAGGGAGTAGTTGAACTGTGGGGACTTGCAGGTATGTGGTTGAAACTAAAACATTGGGAATTTTCTTTTGGCAAATATGGCAGGGGAGGTTTACTAATTTAGGGTGTTGGATGTGGGGAGCATGTGGGACAGGGTATACCTAGAGCAGGCTTCTAGGGAGCGTGTGAGTGTTTTTCTTGTCATGGTGTGTTATATTAGTGTGTGGAGACCCACATAATGAACAGCAAGGTTTTGGATTCCCATCCTGAAGAGTCCTGCTATGATCTCAAATAAAGGGGCAGGAGACTCCTGAGAGCATAAGCAGTGCCTAATATGTGAGGCGAGGCCAGTATGTCAAGCCCTCAATGTTGTTTCAAGTAACTAAGAATCTTGTTCTTCAAGGAGTGAAGCTTCATGATTGCCTTGGGTCCCTAGGGGAGGGGGAGGAAGGAATAGAATAGATGGAACATGGGACATTTTGGGGACAATGGAAGTGCTCCACATGATCTTGCAAAGATGGATACAGGCCATGTTAAATTTTCATTAAATTTTATAAAAGTGTATGGTCCAAAATGTAAACCATAAAGTAAATTGACCAAAGTTAGTATCAATGTTTCAATATTTGTACATCAATTGTAACAAATGTACCACCTACATATAAAATTTTATTAATAGGGGAAAGGAGAAAATTAGGAGGATGTTGGGTATATGGGAATCAACTATATCCTGTATGTCACTTTTCTGTAGCTTAAAGCTTCTTTGAAGACAAAATGAAAAAGTTAAGACACTGGGGAAATAAATAGAGGAAAATGTTATGCACATACAAGACAACAGATCTTACAATGATGAAAGACATAATGTCAAAAAAATTTTTAAATTTTATCTTTCATTATATTTTTATTATTCCAATATTGTTTGAAATTTGGTATTTTGTTATTTTTAAAACTGTAATTATTTCATTTTTTGTTAATTGTATTTGTTTATTTTATTGGCTTCATTTTTTAAGAAGTTTTAGATCACAGAAGGATTACAGCTGTGGCAAGGGAGGATAGTTGATGCAGGGTGTTAGTGATGGGGGATGCATGGGAGGAGGTTCACCTGGGGCACACCTATAAGGCATATAAATGGGTTCAACTCTTCATGGGGCATTATCACGGTGGGTGGAGAGTCACACAATAACTGAAAGAATATCAAATTCCCATCCCATCCTAGGGAGTTATGCCACATTCTCTAATGGGATAGCAAGAATCCTGAGTATAGGGGCAGCGACTAGTGAAGGACGATGGACCATTGATGAGCCCTTGATATCAATGACTATACTTAGGAACCTTTACTTTTGAAGTTGAAACTTAGCCTAGTATTATAAGGTGCCTGAGAGTTATCTCCTGAGAGCCTCCTTGTTGTTCAAATGTGGCCTCTCTTTAAGCCAAACTCAGCATGTAAATACATTACTTTCTTCCCAGTATGGGACATGACTCCTGGGGATGAGCCTCCCTAGCAGTGAAAGACTACTACTCAGCACCAACTAGCAATGCAACTGGAAAAAGACCTTGACCAAAAGTGGCAAAGTGTAAAGACAAATAAGTATAAATGAATAAGAGTCTTCAAAATGAGCCTGGAGTTTATTCCGGAGATTATGCTTATGCATGTGTCAGTAGGATCTCATGGACTGCCAAAGTAAATATTGCCTCAAGTAGCTGGTCTCCTGAGGGCTCTGGAAATATCCAGACACCATAGGCAGGGCAGAGATCTCAAGAGTTCGATGCCCTGCCTGTGGGCCCTACTTGGGAATTTATGCTCCTCAGTGTGACAGTGTTGGACTTGGTTGTGGTTTCCCTGTACATGGCTCTTCTGCCCCTTCTATTTGAACCTATAGTTAGTACTAGAGTAGACATGTGTATGTCCAAGAGACTTAAATCTTTGGGTTATCCATGTGCCACCTAGGCCCTGGATCTCAACAGAGTTGCAACACCTACTCTCCAGTTCATTGGCCTCAACCAGGATAACACACGAGCAGATGATGATGGACAACTACAATACCATGGAACCAAGAATATCTGCAACTGCAATCAAGATAATACCATCCATCTGTCCCATGGGATCTAAGTCCCCTCTCCATTAGAGGTAGAGTGGACACCACCATTCCTCAGGATTGTGGAATGAATGAGGAAATAGAGAAGACTTACTGGACTTACTATAGACTTATTGTGATTCTAGAAATGCAAGAACTTTTATCATTGATGTGGAGGCAATGGTCACTGGAGGTTCTGAGGACAGGGAAAGGGGAAAAACAGGTGTAATATGGGTCATTTTTTAATAAAAAATTTTTAATGTTTTTTTAAAAGATACTTAGATTACATAATTGTTGCACAAAAATATAGGGATTCCCATATACCACACCTCCCACAACCTCACAAATAAATATCCTTCATTAGTGTGGCACATCACCTACAATGGCCATACACATTCTGGGGCCTTGACATTAAGCATAGACCATAGTTCACATTGCAGACCACACTCTCTCCCACACAGTTCTGCGTGTTATATGATGATATAAAAAGGCCTATATCTGTCATTGCAATGTCATTCAGGACAATTCCCAAGTCCCAAAAAAGCCTCTGTATTACAACTGCTTTTCCCTCCCCTGGCCTCCAGAGCCCCCAGTAGCCACTGGCTCCACATTAAGGTTGTAATTTCTTCCATTGCTTGAATCACAATATGTCTATAATAGAATACCAGTAAGTCCCCTCTAGTCCGTAGTTCTTCCCCCAACCCTGAGGAGTCTTGGATGGTGATGTCCACTCTACCTTCAATTGAGAGGGGGCTTATATCCCACGGATAAAACAGATGGGATTATCCTACCTGCAGCTGCAGACTCTCTCCATTCCCTGGGATGGCCATTGTCCATCATCATCTCCTGCCAGGTGTCCTAGGTGAATCCATTGATCTGTAGAGTAGGATTTGCAGCTCAACCAAGATTCTTGGACCAACTGGCACATGGACAGCCCAAAGACTAGAGTCTCTGGATGTACACCTACAAACTCCAGCACCACTCATAGGTTTGAATAGAAAGGACAAATGAACCATGTGCATGGAAGACATATTTGAGTCCAACTCTGTCACTCTCAGGGGCAGAAATTCCAAAGTAAGGCCTACTGGCAAGGCATCAAACTCTGGAGCTATCAGGCCTGACATAGGACCTGGGTGTCTCCAGAGCCCTCAGGAGCTCCTCTATTTAGGATGATATCCACTTTGGAAGTCTATGAGGTCCTACTGAGATGTGCGTAAGCGTTAGTTCTGGGATTACCTCCCGACTAACTTTGAAGACTCTTAGGCATATGAACTCATTGGACTTTACCTTTTCTCCCTTTCATTTGAGTTTTTTTTTTCCAGTCGCATTGCCAGTTGACACTTGGTAAAAATCTCTCTGTGCCAGGGACTCTTATCATGTCCGATGCTGTGAGGAAGGTGATATATTCATATGTTGACTTTGGCTTAGAGAGATGCCACATTTGAGCAAAAAGGAGGCTCTCAGGAGGCAACCCTTAGGCACCCCATAACAATAAGCTAAGTTTCAATGTCAAGAGCGAAGACTCATAAGGCTAGTCATCAATAACAAGGGTCCATCAGTGGATCATCCTCCTTTGCCAGACACTGCCCCTGCACTTGTGGGACTGTTGCTGCTCCCTTGGAGAATGTGGCAGAGCTCTCCAGTATAGAAATTCAGTATTCTCTCATTTATTGAGTGATTCTGCAACCACAGTGACAATGCCCATGAACATTTGAACAATTTTATATACCTTGTATGTATGTTCGGGTGAACTTCCTCCCATGCTCCCCACATCCCTAACACACACACCCCCATCTATGATCCTCTCCCACCCCAGTTGTAACCCTTCTGTGATCCAAAGCTTCTTTAAAGATGAAGCCAATAAAATAGCCAAATACAATTAATAGGAAAATGAAATAATAATGATAAGTTTAAATGAAAGAGATAAAATACATGAAAACTTAAAAAAACTGAAAATAAATAAAACTAAAAGATTGGGATATTTAAAAAATGAAAAATGTAAAAAAAATAAAATTTTTTTTTTGCCATTTTGCCTTTCATCACTGCAATAACTGCTGTCCAGTCTGTACTGTGACACCTTCCCCCTCTCATTCCTCAGTGTCTCAGTAGTTTTCAGTTTTCAAATAAGTTTTAGCTCACAGCAAAGCAACACACAGAATATAAGAGACCCTCATATACCCAACCTCCTCCCCTTTTCCTCACCCCATATGAAAACCTTTTTATTTGGTAGCATTGTTATAAGTGATATACAAATAGTGAAACATAACTACTAAACTGTCAATGGTTTACCGTATGGTTTACATTTTAGACCACACACTTTTATAAATTTTGATGATATTTACCATGTTCTGTGTCCATCACTGTAAGGTTATGAGGAACATTTCCACTGGCCACTAAATATCCCCTGTTTGATCTGTTCTGTTCCTCCCTCTCTATCCCCTTGGGGCCCACGACGAACCCCTAGCTTGACTCGTTGGATGACAAGATTCATAGTTACATGCAACAATAGGTATTGACACACTGGTTTGTCCTCCCCTATTAGAAATCACCCTTGCTCTTGAGAGACCCCCGCTTGTCTATTTCTGAATGAATCAGTTTTCCCAAAGATGGAATTCCAACTCCTTCCCACTATTTACATGGGTCTCCATCCACTGATACATCACATTATGACAGGATGAACACACACACTCCCTAGCAGACTGCTGCAGGTGCACCCTGTTCTGAATGCTCCCCCCAACCAACACCCTAAACCAGTGCCCATTCATATTGCCATAAGAGCATTCCCACCTCTATACTTTCAACCTCATACCCACAAATCCCAAGTATTCACCTGGTCCCTTTCCCAACTCTCCCCCCAGTATTCTGAGTATTCTAACCCACCCTTCCCAATCTACTCACCTGTCAACCCTGCACCACCCAATCCAACAATGTCACTACCTTCCTGTCCTATCCCTTCAATATGCAACTACACCCTATCACTTTACCATAGATTATGCCCACATGGGTGATGGCTCACAACTTCTCTTCTTTTCCTCTTTCTTGGGAACCTATCTTTCAGACAATAGGTCTCTGAGCCTGCTCAATTTCCTTAATTCATATCAGTGAGGTCATTATTATTCATCCTTCAATGCCTGGCTTGCTTCACACAACATAATTTCTTCAGGATTCATCCATGTTATCCTGTGTGTTAGCATTTTATTCCTTCTTACAGCTGAGTAATATTCCATTGTATGTATGTACCACATTTTGTTTATCCATTCATCTGTTGATGGGCACCTGGGTTGATTCCAACTTTTTCAAAACTTGGGAATTGCCCTGAAGGACACTGCAATGACAGATACAGACCATTATATATCTTGCCTAACTTACAAATTTCTGCAGAAGAAAGTGTAAACTACAATGTAAACTATAATCTACACTTAGTGGCAATGCTCCAAATTGTTTTCATCAATTGTGACAAATGTATCACACTAATGATGAATGTTGTTAATGTGGGAATATATGGGAAGGGTAGGGAGCATGGCATATGGGAATCTCCAATATTTTTTATGTAACATTTATGTAATCTAAATGTCTTTAAAGTTTAAAAATAAAAAATATATTTAAAGATCATTTTGTAATAGACTTGAATGATATCAGCACATCTCTGTGATCAAACTGAGAGCCACTGAGTGTACACTTAGATGGACTGTACAATGCATGGGACCATATAACACAGTGAATAATGGACTATGGTAATGTTACAAATATGAGATCATTCTCTTATGAACTATAATATACAATATTAATATATGGTGTTAATAATTGGATGGTTTGTAGGAAAATACACAAAATATATGTTACAGGCTATTGATAAGAGTAATATTATGATAATGATTCTTTCAACGTTTGTAACAAATGTGTCACAAATATGTTGTTTGTGGGATGATGTATGGGAATCCTGTTTGGTATACATGATTGTTTTGTTAATTCACCACATCTCAAATTTTTAAAAAGTGAACATTTAAAAAATAGAGATGATGTGTGCACACAAATGTTCTTAACAGCAATTTTCAGGATAGCAAAAAAGTAGAAACCCAAATGCCCATCAAAATAAATAGATAAAAAAAAAAAAAACACAAGAAAACTCCTATCCTGCTCAAACTCTTCCAAAAAAATTAAATAAGGGGGAACACTCCCTAACTCATTTTAACAGGCCAAAGCATACACTCATATTCCACAAGGTTATTCATTATATCCTAGATATTAATATGACATGTCTCATTTTTACTGTACATACATTTATATTCCTCATACCAATACCAGATAAAGATACCAAAATAAAACTACAAATCAATACATCTTATGAATATAACTGAAAAATCCTCAAAATACTAGAAAACTGAATCCAACAGCACATAAGAATTACACTTTTTGATCATATTCAATTTATCACAAGTATGTAAGGGAAGGGTGGTTTAACATAAAGTAATCAATGAATGTAATATAACATATTAAAACAATAAAGGTAAATAAACATGATCAACTCGATGCAAAAAAAAGGCATTTGACAAAATCCAGCACTACTTCTTGATAAAAACATATAGTAAACAAGGAATAGGAGACTTCCTCAACACGTTAAAAAACATGTATGAAAAACCCAAAGCTAACAACATACTCTATGGTGAAAGAATAAAACTTTCCCTCTAAGATCAGGACAAAACAATGAATCAGACTGCAATCACTGTTATTCAACACTGTCTTGGAAGTTTAGCCAGAAAAATTAGGCAAGAAAAACAAATAAAAGGCATTAAACTTGGAAAGGAAAAAAATAACACTTTCCCTATTTGAAGATGACTTAATTCAATATACAGAAAATCATGAAAAATCCACAAAAAAAACTATTGGAACTAATAAATGAATTCAGCTAAATGGCAGTGTATAAGATCAACACTCAAAATTCAGTAGTGTTTCTATATACTAGTAATTCATAATCAAAAGAAGAAACCAAGAAAAACTCCATTCATAATAGCAACTAAATGAATCTAATATCTAGGAACAAATTCAACCAAAAATGTAAGACTTGTCCACAGAAAAATTAAAAAACTTTGCTACAAAAATCAAGAGAAACCTAAATAAATGGAAGGACATTCATGTTCAAGGATTAGAAGAGTAAACGTTGTGTTTTGATTTGTATTTTCCTAATGGCTAAGGTTGCTGAGCATCTTTTCATGTCCTATCTGGACATTTGGATATCTTCCTTGGAAAAACCTCTGTTCAAGTTTTTTGCCCATTTTTTCCTGGACTCATGTGTCTTTTTATTGTTTGATTGTGGAATTTCTTTTTTATATTCTGGATATTAAACCATTACTCAATATGTGGTTTCCAAATATTTTCTCCCATTCTGTAGGTTGTCTTTTACTTTCAGTGTAAAATCTTTTGAGGAGCAAAAGTTTTTAAGTTTGAAAAGGACCTATTTACGTTTTTTTCCTTTTTAATTTTTGCTTGTGCTTTGAGTATAAAGTTGAATAAACTATTGCCTAACACAAGATCCTGAAGTTGCTTCCCTGTGTTTTCTTCTAAGAGCTATATAATTTTGGTTCTTATAGTTAGGTCTTTGTTCCATTTTGATTTGGTTGCTGTATACGGTAAAAAGAAGGGAACCACCTTCATTCATTTGTACATGGACATCAAGATTTCTCAAGAACATTTTTTTGAGAAACTATTATAGCCCCAGTGACTGAACCATCCATTGACCATATATATTTGAGGGTTGACATCTGAGCTCTCAATTCAAATTCAGTGGTCAGTATGTCTCTCCTTATGCCAGTACCATGCTGTTTTGATTAACATGGCTGTGTAATAATTTTTAAGATTGGGAAGTACAAGTCAGGCAACTTCATTTTTCTTTTTCAAGATGATTTTGCTATTGAGGAACCTTACCCTTCCATACAAATTTTATGAGTGGCTTTTCCATTTCAGCAAAGAAAGTTGTTGGGATTGCATTGAATCTATAAATCACTTTAGGTGAATTGTTTTAAAATATTCCAGGGTTGAATGTGATGTTCCATCAAGAGCTAGCTACTTTTCTTTAATGTAGTAGTTATTAAGTGGAATTTTATTTTTATTAGCAAAGCCTACATATTTGTCATAACACAAAAGGACAAGTATTAAAACAATATGGGCTATTTCTCAAATTGATCTAACTGATTTAAATATATGAAAATTTTATGGATAAATAAATTCAGTTGCTCAGAAAATCTAAAGAGATAAAAATGAAAACAATATCTGTCTTGCATAAACTACAAGGGCTATGAATATAAATCAACTCTAAATTTCTTTAAATTTTATTCCAGTGTGAACAAAACTCATTATTAAAGGACCAAATATTATAATACTAAGGATATGATGGATATAAAATGGTATATGTCATATAATATACTTTTATTTACATTACATATTTTAAAAATCTGGATTTAACATTTTGTCATTGATTTGGAACAGTTTTTTTTTTTTTTTGCATAAGTTTAATTAAAGACAGAAGTCAAAGAAATCTTTCTTTCTAGCTAGGAATTTTGCATTTATTTCTGCCTTACAAAGCTGACCAAAGTATTCATTTAATGAGTCTAAAACCTCTAAGTGAAAAAAAGAAATAATGAATAAAATGACATACTAATTTTTTTTTTGGATTTGCTAAAGAAACCTCACAAATATTAGCAAGTTCTTATCAAATAAATGCTACAGGCAATATTAGTTTTAGATATGTCCATGGTGTTCTCCAGCACTTTACAGAAAATAAAATGGAAGTAAGGAGATGATATATTCTTTTACAAGGCCTTTTATAAACAACAATTACCATTTGACCCATCAAAACCACTTCTAGGTATAAACACAAAAGTTTTGAAAGCAAGAACTTCAAGAGATACACCGATGTTCATAGCAGCATGATTCACAAATGCCAAAAGCAATACAAGTGTCCAAAAACATATGAATGGGTAAATAACATGTAGTAATTTCTTCTTTACAAGGGATATCAGAAAATACTTAGAGATGAATGACTACCAAGAAACAACATACCATAATTCACTGATGCAACAAAGGCTATAGTCAGATAGGAAATTATAGACGTGAATGCCTATATTAGAAAGGAAGAAAGATATCAAATTAAGAACCTAGCTTGACATGTTGAACTAGAAAAAGAAGAGCAAAGTGTACCCAAAATTATCAGAAGGAAGGAAGATTAGAGAAGAGATAAATAAAATAGGGTAGAAAAACAACTGAGAATGAACAATATAAAAAGTTGGTTATTTTTTAAAAAATAAAATTAACAAGACTATCTAGACTCACAAGGAAAAAGAAAAGACACAACTAAAATCAGAAATGAAAATGGTGTTGTCACTACTGATCTTACAGAAATAAAAAGGATTATAAGCAAATAATATGAACAATTATACACAACTAATTAGATAATTCAAATGAAATGGAAAATTTTCTTGAAATACACAAATTACCTAAATTTACTCAAGGAGAAAGAGAAAACCACAGCAAGCTTATAACAATTACAGAGATGGAATCAATAGCCAAAAACCTTCTACCAAAGAAAGCCTAGGACCAGATCGCTTCACTACTGAATTTTATCCAACATTTAAAGAAGAATTAACTCCAACCTTTCTCAAACTCTTGCAAAGAAAGTATTCTAGAGGAGGGGCACTCCCTAACTCATTCTCTGTGGCCAGCTTTACTGATTGCCCAGGCTCCTCCTACACTCAGAAGGGCCTTGTCTGTATGGGCCTCACCTTCTGCCAGTGCTTCCAGAGACCACGCTGTCTTGAGAGCAAAAGGCCCATAGGGAGCCTGCAAGGCTAGTCACTCACAACAGCCGCCACCGAGAAGCCACTGGGCTGCCTGGGAAACATCTTGGTTCCACAAGAGGCGTGGGGTCTGGGTGAAGTCCCCGTGATGTTCCTGCAGGAGTGTTTTCTTGGCTGAGGATAAAACTTGGTCCCCATGGTCCAACTACGCGCAGGCCTCGGAGGCTCAGTTCCAAGTTGGTTTGCCGGTTGATTTTAGGGAAGGGGAAGGGGTGGGTGCTGTCACCAGTGTTGACCATGGTTCTGCCAGGAACTCCGCAAGAACCCAGGGGGCTAAAGCAACTCCTCCCCACAACACACAAACGAGGAACCTGGACGCCCGGGGGGTGTTCCTGTCTAGTCTGCCCTGGGGGATGTCCTGGAGAAGTAGCGCCTTCTGAGCCAGGCCTCCCCTGCTTTCACCCAGATCCCCGCCCCACGGTGGGCGATCCCCTCAGCAGCCTTTTGCTATGCGGCTGCCAGACAGACCGCCGGCTGCCCAGCCCCTGGCCAAGGAGAGCCTCTCGCCTGCCAAGCAGCCTGGCGGGGACCTGCGGCTGCAGTAGGAAGGTGACTGGGCACTCCAGAGCTATGGGAAGGTCAAGAGAAGAGCGCGGGGAGCACGACCTCCGCCTGCCAGAGGGCAGCTAGTCCCAGGAGTTAGGGGAGAGGGCAAGGATCCAGGAGCGGCCCTGGGCGCTGACTCTGTCTCCCAGTCACATATGTATATGCATGCAGTCTATACATACAATGGAATATTTTCAGGTGTAAAAAGAAGTGAAATTCTGATACATGCAATAACTGGATGAACCTTAAAGACATCAACTTAGTGAAATAAACCAGATGCACAAAGACATGTATTTTATATAATTTCACTTTTATTAAATAATTAAAATAAATAAACTCATGGAGTCAGAATGTAGAATATTGGTCACCAAGGCATGGGATGAGCTAGGGAATGAGGAGTTAAAGCTTAAATTGTACAAAATTTCTAATTGGTTTGATCAAAATTTTTGGTAATGGATGGTGATGATGGTAGTAGAATATGAACATAATTAACAACACTTAATTGCATATGTCAGAATTGTTTAAAAGGGGAAAGTTTAGGTTGCATATATCTTACAAGAATCAAAATAAAATGAAAAACAAGCAAGCATAGAAGTGCACCATGCAAATGGTGAACCCATCTGTAGTCGATGACCTTCCATGAAGTGTAAAAAATGTGCCAAAGTAATGCAAGGTGTTAATAATAGGGTGGTATATGGTAACTCTTTATTTTATTCTGTAAACCAACAACTTCTCTAATTAAAAAGCGAAATAAAGGATAAAAAATGACAGAAAAGAATGAATATTTAAATTACCCCACCAGACAAAGAACTATATCCAACTAAGTTGTATTTTGAGGACAAAGGGAATATGGAATGAGCAGTGAAAAAACAGGTATTTATAAATACCAATATGGCCTTGTGCTTAGCTGCAGAAATGCTGCATGTATTGTTACGAATATTTCCTGTTTTGTCATAAATATGTTTGCATGTATATACAAGCAGCTGCAATTGTCTCTTTTGTGATGTTTCCAACTATTTTTGAAAAAACTGTATTCATTGTCATGTGCTATCTCTGAGGTTTCTGTTTCCTTATCTCACCAGTCAGCCAGTGACCTGACAGATTTTTCCTGCAATGCAAAGAACTAAAAAAAAATAAATAAAAATAAAAATAGCCTCTTCCTTTCTTTGCAGATTGGCTCTAAGCCACAGCCCTGCTTCAAATAAAGCCTGGCTGCCCTCTGCTCTGGCTTGGCCTTCACCTCCTTGTTGTGTGGATCCTAAAGATCAGCAGAAGTGCAATCTTTCCAACACTGGGAATGCACAAGAACCCTGGATACCCCAGGCTTTATGGCTCTAGGAGGTCCTTACTCCAATAAGAATCTTATTCCTTAGCCTTGTCCTGTCCAGGCTTTTAGGTCTCCTTGCTGCTTGACCCATTATGTGTTGCTTATTGCAGTTTGAATGTCTTCAAATGCTTTTATCAAATGGGACCTGTAAAGCTGCTTTATCTTGAGATGGATGAAATGAATGCCAATCTTTATCTCAGTCCTGCAAAGAACCCCCAGAATGGACAAAATTCACATTTATTTTTGTTTTTAGTAAAAGGCCCATATTTCTTCCAGTGTACACTATATGTACAACATGTTACAGTAAATGGATTTGCAAGAGTGTAGAAGGAGCGACCATTGTGTTATAAGAATAGACAATTCATTTGAGAAGTTTTCTACAAGTTAATGAAGATTGATATAGAATTATTTGGAGAAATATAATGCTTTATTTTTAAGATATGTCTAGGCTTGTGAGAATGCTCAGGTAATATTTATGATCCATAGATGAGTTATAATAATTGAAGCAGCAAAGTCTTTTGAGTTTATGATCCTGGGAATAGATTGGTTTTATGGAGAAACATATTTTAACAACATATCAGGAAGGAAGACAGAGACTGTGGGTACAGTTATATTTGTTTTGTATATATGATAGTGTGAAATTGATAACCTTATCTTATGTAGGCTCTTTATTTTGAAATTAAAATAGCATTAGTATTTATAAACCAAGTGCAATGGAAGGGCTGCTGGAATTTGAGGGCAAAGGGAACAAGTTTAATAGGCCAAGGAACATTATTGATGAATCACTTACACTCTTAGATAATAAATTTAACTTAAACCAGTCAGCAAGATCATGCCTTATTCTGAAGCCATGTTCAGCAGTGAGGATGGGTCCAGAATAGGCAGAGCTTTGGGTTGTGCTTTGTAAGCAAAGCAAACAGAAAGAGCAAATGTAATTAATGCAGTGTGAAATAGATTGATTATATTGAACAATGGTGAGATGAATATGTAAGAGAAATACGTAACCAGTCAATGACCATGAAATAATTGTAAGATAAAACCATGAAAATATTAAAGGAGTGTAAGACATTTGAAACTGAAAATTGATGTTGAAGAAAATACAGGCATGAACATTGAAGTTAGATTTGAGAAGAAATAAGGATAATTCAAGTCATGTTTTTATACAATTTATTCACCTTAAGAGCTTGATTGCTGAAAAGACTCACTGGACTCAAACAGTTTAAACTTAGGGAAGAGCTTTGCAACAGGCAAAGGAGATAATATGCATTGCAAGGGGCTGACAACATCAGGCATGGACACTTTTGTCCTTCCACCACAAGTCACAAAGGACACACACTCAGTCCAGGTCTCCAGCTACAAACAACATATACAAATTGGGAGATACCAATAAGCCCAGAATCTGCTGAGGTGTTGGCAACTCTTATAGTGAGCTGGTCATGTAAGCACATTCAATCTATGTGGCCAGGCTGCACCATCAGATCCCCCTCCCCACTCCAGGTTCTACCATATCAGGTGCAAGTCAAAAGTCCTTTTGTAACTACAAAACTAAGCAGATAGGATTAAACATCTGAAACAACTCTGGACCTGTGATGACTGACAACCATTTAGGTTTAGTTAACAGATTCCACAGCTTTGGCCAAAGGTCAGTAGATCTACAGATAAGCTGGTAGTCAATGCAGACTTGTTATGCAGGTAATAAGAGAGAAATTAATAGGACTGGAAGACAGAAAATGGTAGACATTGTAAAACATTTTTCTGGAGAAGAGAGCAGAACTAATAGAAAAAATAAAACTAGTTCATAGCAATAATGAAAAAAACAGTTCTCTTAATATCAAACCTGAATCACCAGTATAAAATGTTCCTGTAAACACTGATAAAGGTGATTGAAACAAGAGGGAGATTTTGGGGAACAAATCTAAATAAAAAAAAATGAAGAAATAATTCTAAGGACACAAAAGCAGAACAAAAGTCCTGGAAAGTTGGTAAATTACTTATAGCAGCACTCAATTTTAAAATACACTGGGGTAAATAAGAATTGTGTGTTATTTTTCAATCAAAAACCTCAAATATTTAAGAAAATATATTAAATATTGCAACCAATACTAGAATAATTAGAGGGAAAGTAATATGTATTTAGAAATAACTTAATCAGAAACACTGATGATAAAGAGAGGAGATGAATGATGATTATATGTGCTAGTATTTTCTATTTCTGTAATGACTGTTTGATATCCATTAGCAGTTATTAGTCAAGAACAAAAGGTTTATATAAACAAAGTTAAAATTTACCTAACAGGTAAATTAAAACCTGAGAAAAATTACTCCATACTATCAACTTGGAAGCACACAAGATAAAACAAAATAAAAATATATGGAGTATATTAGAAAATTAATATAGAATAAGACAACAAAGTTTATTACATATCTTTCTGTCATATTGATAAATGTAAATGAATAGCATAATTAGATGAGGCAATGTCTCAATATACATCAAATTTTTCATGTTTTTTAACCCATCCATCAATGTATCTTATAATTAAACTCGGATTGTACACCACATTATATGTATATGCATATTCCTTACAGTAATGTTTATAATAAATATAATGATAACAATAGAAATAAGATTAAATGTTCATTAGCATGAGACTGGAGAAATAAACACTTACTTAAAATAGAGTAAGTTTTACTATTGAAAACAACAAAAAATGGTTTAAGATAGTTGCTGTGCATGAAAAAAGTCTGTAATTATGTGCAAGACCTGGTAGTTGGTGTTAACTGTTTTTGTTATAATATAACATCATTAATCAGATAAAAATGTATATACCATTATAATAAAACTTTGAAAGCTTGCAGTTCATTGGGTTTTTGGACATTTATACATTTGTGCAACCATGAACACTATCTAATTTTAATCCCCAAAAGAGAAAGATTTTGTTTTTAAACTAATGTATTCCTATGAGTGTGATACCCTTTGATTGCATTAAATTCAGTTGAAGGTACTTTGGTTAGATTGCTTGATAAGATTGCTTCAGTGCTTTTGACTGGACTATGTCAGTGAGGCTTGGCTCATGTTGAATCTCTGCCCCCTTGCTGGGTCTGATTTAAATGGAAACACAGAGAGAGATACACAGACAGACACAGGAAAAGTACTCTGCCATATTAGATACTGCCATGCTGGGACTGAGTGAGGTGGCCCAGGAAGAGATAAGCTCTATGCCAGGTTTGCCTACAGCTGCAGAAAGGCAGGGACCTTGGCACAGATGGGTGGCCTTTTTGCTTTATCTCATGGTGAAAGCACCTGTTATGGTGTCTCAAGTTGCACTTTTCATGGTCTTATAAGCTTTTAGCTCAAACAAATCCCCTAATAAAAACCAGCCAATTTCTGGTACTTTGTACTGGCAGCACTTTGGCAAAGTAAGACACATGGCCTAAGGGGCCTGGCCCAGCACACACATGCTCATGCTGTCCACAGGTCAGGCTGCTCTTCCACCATACCTGTTCCACCACCAGTACAATGCCCAGTGACTCACTGTGCTGTCTACTTCTCCAGGAAGCCTGCCTTGATGTTTCCCCTCTGGAGTGGTTGACTTTCTGTGTTTCCATAACACCTTCTCCTGGTCTCTGTGTAAGCATTTAGCACATCATTATTTCCAACTCTACCCCTCCCCAGCTGTCAGCTCTAACAGGGCACAGTGCCTGACATCCTGTCCTATGGTGCCAGGCACCCAGAAGACACTCCATAAAGGTTTGTTGAGTGACTTCAGGACTGTGAGACAGTGGAAAGAAAACAGATTTAGAAGGCATTCCCAGCACCCCTCTGAGCTGTAGACCAACAGGCTAGTCCCTGCATGCCTTTGAGCCCTTGATGAGGATTAAATACCATTAATAACATAAGCCCTCTCTGGGCACTGGTTTTCCTGAACAGCTACTTGGCTTTTAGTGCTGGGATTATAGCTAGCATAGTCAAACCAGGGAGGTCACCATAGGACCTACAGTGTTTAAAGCAGGACACTGAGGCAGACCTCCTCATCCATGGCAGGTGCTCAGTGACCTAAGCCTGGGTAAGGGGAGTGCTTGTGCCCCCTCAACCCCTGCCAGCTCTTGCCATTCTGTGTGCTGTAGTCAAGGAGCCCTTCCCAGTGTGCTCACCCACCCTGTGTTCCAGCTTCATGGAAACCTCCGTCAGCCTTAACCAGGCCAAGGCCATGGCCACCTAGAGCCCCCTGCCTGCAGGGCTACTCCCTGTAACCCACCCACCTCCTCAGGCTCTTCTGTAAAGCACAGACTTTGGGGTCAGAGTGTCTGAATTTGAAACCCACAGCTGGAGCACATCACAGTCCTGTGTCAGGATCCCAGACCCTCAGTTTTCTTGAATATGAAAAGAAGCCAGTGATTCCAACCTCAGGAGTGTGTATTGGGGGATAAAGAAGGAGAGCTGAAAGTTCCTAATGAGTGTCCACTAGGGAGATCCCCCTGACCCAGTGAGCACATGAGGTGACGAGGTCCTGCTTAGGAAGAGGAATGGGGAAGAGCAGTGGACTTGAGTCCCCAATGGAGTCTGGGCTTGCTCACTTAGAGCAGAGGACTTAAGTGCTGGTGCTGCCAGCTCCCCCATCAATGTGAGGCAAAGTCAAGGAGGGCCCAGGTGGGGTCCTTAGCAGCAGTGAGTGTCCCTAACACTCAGCCCTGGCAGTCTGGCCTGCCTCCACCCTGGGCTCCCTCCTGCCCCCTCACACCCCCTGGCCTCTACTAGAGATGGGTGGAGTTCAGGTGCCCTGGGTCCTCTCAGTGAGGACAGGAGGAGGTAGAGAGGAGAAAGAGCTGCAAGGCTCACTTGCTTTCTTCCTTGCTCAGACCCACAAGGCTGTGCCCAGCTCCAGGTCTGCCCCTCGAGGGGACCTGTCTCCAGGCCCTGTATGAGCACATGCTTATGCACCTCCACATGCAACCAGTCATTTCTATGTGGAAACTGAGACCCAGAGACCTGCAGGAATGGCCTAGGGCCTCTGAAGTGTGCAGAGCACAGGGGGTAACATAGGGTGACTCCTTTCTGGACCAGGGTGCCAACCTGCCTCCTGCATTTCTTATCAGAATGAGGGCCCTTCAAGACTGGGTCCATGGCTTAGACTTTTCCTTTTGGCATCCGTGTGTGGGTCCAGCACACAAGTGACATCACAGGTGTGGACTATAGGGCTGGGGTCAGAGGAAGAGAGGACACCAGGGGTGTGAGCAGGTGGAACTGAGGAAGATGCTGGAGGCAGCTCTACTGCTGGGCAGTGGCTCCCACACTTTTCACCACCTGCCCATGGACACATACATGGGGATAGAGAAAGATGCCAAGCTGATTGGCAAGGGGATCCCCAAGGTTCCAAGGGCCTGCATGGCTGGTGACAGCCCAGGACAGCCATTAAATAACAAGCCTGCAGTCAGAGGGCTCTGGGTCCCTGGAACTGGAATGAAACCCTCCCTAGAGTAGAAAGGGGCTCCAGGAGAGAGGTCTCAGTCTCCTTCTCTGACTATTAGGTGTTTACAGTGGGTGACCCACAAGCATTCCACAGACTCAGGGAAGTGTCAGTTCAGCCTGGTCATTCTGTGATGACCCACTGCTCTTCCAGGGACCCAGGAGAGCTGTTGCCTTAAGGAAAGTCAAGCAAAGTGTGTGATCACATCTGTGGATGTACTGCCAGGAGCTTCAGTGCTAATATTGGCCAGCAGAGGGTGGGCACCCACTGTGCCCACTGTGGCTGCTTCAGCCTCTGGGGACTGGGAAGAGTCATCCAGGGTTTTCTGGGCATCCACCTGCCTCAGACACAACACACACTTCCTATCATTAGATCTCCACAATCTGAGCTGGGCAGAGACTAGTAAAGGGCCTCAGAGGTCATGAAGTATTCATTCAGCAACTGTGCCCCAAGCACTAACCCTGCACCAAGCCCTGTGTTTGGTCCTGGGCATGGAGTGAAAAGAATCCCTGTGGCTCCTGCCCATCAGGAGGTGGCCAGAGTATGGAAGCAAACATGAGTGCAAGAAAAGAGCAAGGGCTCAGCAGGCCTGTGAGGAAGTTCAGCAGGGTGCTGTGAGGAGGACTATGGGACACCAGGTGTGAGGGCTTGGAAGGACACATTAAGGATCACTTACACTGTGAATAGAATGACAAGAGGGAGCCAGCCCTGCACCCGTGTGGGAATAGGGCACCAGGGAGAAAGTACAGCAGGGTAAGAGAAGGAGGCAAGGGAGATTGACCAGAGAGAAGGTTAGGAAGGCAGCTGCTGTGGGCAAAGCCTCAACTGAGGCTCAGCTGGGTGAGGGGCTGCTTCTCAGTTCTGTTGTGTTGATCTGCAGGATTCATATTGGGATGGGAGATAGACCAAGAGAGGGAGATTTCACTCACAAGAGAGAGTGGTGAAGACAGCAGAGCATTTTGTGTAAGTTTTAGAAGGGGCGTCCTGACATTTAGCAATATTATTTTGTTTAAAAGTGAATCACCAGGCCAGGACTTACTCCAGGGGGAGGTATATAAAGCTGCTTGTACCTAGAAGCAGAGATTGTAGGGACCCAGATCACAGGCAGTCCACCACAGAGATTGAGAGGAGACACTTGCATCTGACTCTAAATGCAACAGGAAGACTTGGGGAAGGATTCTGACACAGCAACAATGTCTGAATTTCATCTCAGGTCAACCTCGTCTTGGTACAGACTGAGACAGCAATCAAGGAGTGAAAATGAGTTTACTCAGATCACACAGCCCTACCCAGCCCTGTTTTTAGTTATATTCAATGTTACATCCATACCCTTCCTATTTATTCCTTTTCTATGTCTGTGTGTTAGCCATGTGGGAAACAAAACTATGTTGTTTGTAGTATTTATCCCACATAGACTTGATGATGCCCCAAGGAAGCAGATGCTAGAATGATTCCCACTGTGGCAGTGAGGAGACTGGGGAGGCCTCTGTGACTAGTTTGGGGTCACAAAACTGAATAAAGGAGTAGCCTTGTCTGAACCTAGCTGGGTCTCCTAATAGCTGGGGCCTGAGCTACACACAGGCTTTCCCAGGTAGCTGTAGGGAGGAACATGTTGGTAGAATTGTGTCCAGTTTACAAGATGATCTAGGTGAGGAGGGCACAGACAGATGTACAGAGGGATCTTTGTGGAGTTCTTATCATTGAGGGGGCCAGGGTAAGGGGATCTAAGGAGGTGACCTCACTTACTTTGTGAGAGACCCCAACAGAACTTGGAACTCTGGTAACCAGGCACCCAGATTCCAAAGGCAGCTTACCTCCAATTCACTTGCCAGGAGACACCTGATAGGGAAACACGTTCTCCTGCTGTGTTTCTAGATCCCAAGGCACCAGCCTCAACCAAACCAGGAATGAATCCCTTTTCCATCACTTTTGATGTTGGCTCAGGCCTCAGCCATGAGGGTCCTGGTCATTGGCCAGGAGGTGCTCAAAGATAACACAGGGTGGCCCAGGGCAGCCAGTTCAGCACATGTCACTACTGTGCTCCTGCCTCAGCAGTCCCATGTTCCATCCATCTCCAAATGAGTGGGAAACATGAGCAATGGGACCACCCTGGGAAGGAGCAGGCCATTAGTGATGAGAATCCAGTAGGTCCTTCCTTGTCACCTGCCAGGTCATGGCAGGAAGGGTGGGGAGGTGCATCTTGGGGTGGCATCCATGTGTACCAGTGTTAATCCTGAGCTCTCAAGCTGCCATCTCCTCTCTAATGGGGCTGAAGGGGAAAGCAGACACCCATCTGTGCCTGATCTGGGTCCTGACCCAAATGAGGTGCAGCTTCCCCTGCAGAGTAGGGCAGGCGACTCATTGACATCTTTTGCCTGACTGTTGGACACTGTTTGCAGAGCTCCATGGAGGTGGTGGTCGAGGAGCTGTAGGAGGGCCTCATCTACACCGAGTCTCTGAAGAAGGTGTAGTTCCATCGTGGTCACAGCCAAGGACAGCGCTTGTTTCAGGTGGAAGCATGCGCCGATTGGGGTCCCAAAACAGTGTGGGAGCACCCCAGGGCATGTAACTCACCCTGGCCATATCCCCGCTCCCTCTCCCAGGCCTTTCACCCCTGATTGACCCAATATCCCACTTTCTTAGGAACATGGGTCCCTGCCATTCACCCACCACACTGTCATCCCATAGACAAGGGTACAGGTCACTTCAAATGGTTAAAGGTATAGCAGAGAGGAGTCTTTTGCATGGCTTTCCCTTCAGGGTAGTCTGAAGGGTGAGCTCACCTCAGATACGTGTGCATTTTGTGTTGTATTTCTGTTTCCACTCCCTGGCTCCATGTCTCTGTGCAGCAGGCTTCGTGACTGTCCTTCCAAATCTCTTCCAAGCCATACAGCTCCTCTTGCTTAGGAGGGTTCTTGCCATCTCCCATAAACATCCACTTGACCTTCCCAGGTCAGGATCTATGCCTGATTCAGCTGCCCAATATTCCAGAAGGGAGGCAGCTTAGAGCAATGATTCAGCCTTCAGTGCTGCTGGACCTTGAATGGTCCTTTCCTGTAGCCCTGTCAGCACTGCTGCCCTGAAAACCCCTCCCATGCCCCAAGGCACTTATCCTCCCATACACAGAAGGGGATCCCAGGAAAAGGATGGCTGGGCAGAGGACATGCAGACATCACTTTCAACAGTGAGGGCCAGATAACGTCCCTAAGGCTGGAGTAGTTCAGTTTCTGCCAGGTGACTGTGGGCAGGAGTGTCCCCGCATACTGCCTGGAACTGACTCTTTTCATTTTTCTTCATTTACCTGATCTGGTGTCAGGGTGGCTAAAGGCATCACCTTTTGGCTTTGCCCCATGAGCAGTGAAGTCCCTAAAGTCATTTACTGACCATGTGGGTCTGCTGTTCCCTGAGGCTTCTGTTCAGATCCTTGAGCATGCAGGAGACTTTATCCCCCCCAGGGACACTCCAAGCATCTGCCCTTTACTGCATATGGGGTCTCATCTTTCAGTTATTTTCTCACCTCAGGTTCCATTTGAAAGCTGAGTACCTTTCTCTGATAGAGGCTTGCACATCCCCTTTGACTGAGAGGTTGGGTTCAGCTGGTCTGCCCACAGCCCCAGCCCCACTTGGGGGTCCACAGTTCTGCCTCTGACCCACTCTAAAGGAAGAATGACTCAGCCCTCATGAGTAAGGAGACCCACATGGTGCGGATGGTTAAAGCAGGCCCTTGGGAAAAGCTGGTGGAGCACCTGGGGCCCACCTTTCAGGAGGGCAACCTTGTACATGTGAACATCTTCCTTGAGACATACCAGGTCTTCACCACCACTGAGAAGGTCCTGGATCAGATGTTCCAAACATGAGTCCCCACTCCATCCTTAGCCACTTGTCTACTCTGCCCAAACTTTGTTTCAGAAAAGCCATTTCACTAACTGGCCTCATTTTCCTTTCTTGGAAGGGGGGTTGTAAGAGGGTCAACTTCCAAGGTTGATTGTAAGGATTAACTGGGAAAATCCTAAGCCGGACTTTCCTCTTCCCAGTGAAGAAGCGCTCAGCCTCACTCCTTTACTGACCTCAGTTTTCTCATTTCTAAAAGATATTTGAGATCCCTTTGGGGGCCTCCAACCTTGGTGTGGTCAGAGCAAGGATCACTGTAGACCACCAGAGGGGCCCAGAACCTCCCTATGTGTGAGAAGTTTCCACTTAGGGATCATTCCTTCATCAAGTATACATAAAGTGTCTACTAGATGTAGGCAATTTCTTAGGCACATAGCTGCATGCAGTGATCAAAGCAGAAAAAAGCCCCTGCTCTTCTGGGTTCCATTTGAGTTGGAGCCACAGGCAATAACTTGAATCATCTTAAGCTGGGGATACACTCAGTAAGTTAGCTGTTACATGCTCATGCTCTCCCCCTAGGTATGGACATGACCTCTGTGGCAGTGATGGAAATGGCAGATGCTTTGAAATGAAAAAGTGAGTGCACATTGGATGAGGGTGAGTTGCTCTTCTCACCAGACACCAGTGTGGGGAGTTGGGTGGTAGGTGGCAGGGAAGGGCTGGGGAGAGCACTGGGATCCACACATCCTATGAGCCCCCTGTAGGTCTGAATATGGAGGGCTTCCCACTCCTGTTGGAAAGGAGTCAAAGGAAGCTGTGGGTGAGGTCCTGGAGGACTGGCTGTAGAGGACCCTGGGGTCTCATTGTAGGTCCCAGAGAGAACCCTACCCCACCCCAGTCCCATCACAACCCCAAGACCCCCAAACACCACCTCACAGAGACGCATGAGATGGTTAGCAGCCTGCTCCAAATCTCCAAATCTATCATGGACCTCAATCCTGTTTGCCTCCTGCAGGATGGCAGGGCCAGCTGCACCCCTATCATTTGGGAAGGCAGTGTCAGTGGGAAGAAGACACACACATGACACATGGCAGAAGATGAGGTAGCTCTTTGGGGCAGAATTTATTCAGTGAGGGACATGAGGGCCTGGGTCAATATAGACTCTATCCTCTCCTCACTCACATATTGATGAGTGATCAGTGCTGTGTGTCAGTGTTGGACTATGGAAAGACAAGTCAAAACCCTTCCATGTCCTTATGGACTTTATGCTCCAGTAAGAGGGTCCTTTGGGTGCAGCAAGGAAGAAAGGCTAGTTTCTGATTCTGCTGCCCACCCACCTGCCCTCAGCACCCTCTCCTCCCTGTTGGACACCTGGATGGACCAATACCCTAAAGAATTCCTGCAACCTCCAGACTCTCCCTGCCTCAAGCTGCTGGTGGCTTACACCCACCCAGATACATCTACTTGACACTGCCCTGGAGCATGGTGCCATAGTTCTGCTTTCACAAATGAGCCAACTGGAGCCCATTGAGGCAGACCCAAAGGGTGAGGAGGACTCAAGGTGGTAGCACGTGAGCTTGTGAGGTGGGGGCTGGGACCAAACCATATAGCCAGGAACTACCAGAAGTTCCTTGGGCCTGGAGGAAGGAGGAGTCTCACACAGGTCACCTGGGAAACTACAATCTGGGAACACTTTTTTGGACTGGATCTTCCCTTAGGGGTAGTGGGATCTTCTCTGTATTTGAAAGACACTTGGAGCCTTCATGGTGTGGAACCTACCTCTTCCCCAGCTCCTTTGTCAACTCCAGAGCTGCAAATGCCTCCAGTGGGACATCTAGTGCTAGTTCCAACACCTGCGACAGACACAGGGGCTGTTCCTGAGCCTGAATCCACAATATTGCCACCTATAGCACAAGCTACTGAGTCTCCACCAGTGCTTGCTCTGGAAATCAAGCCTGATGCATTAGCTGTTGTAGCACCAGCTCCTGAGCTGAAGGTGTCTTCAGCACCACCACAATTCCCACCCACAGAGTTAGGGCCCATGCCTGTCCTGGAGTTAGACTATCCTACTTCATCAGCTAGAGCACCTGTGCAGGACCTGGAAGCAGCTACATCACAATCGGTAGCACAAGTTCCACAGTCAGAGGCACCCGTATCACCATCAGATGCACCAGTTCCAGAGCCAAAGGCAAGTCCAGCTCCACCTACCTTGCCTCCTACACATGTATCGGCACTGCCCATTGTGGAGGTACAGCGTGTTCCTTCACCATCAGAAGCACCATCTTTAGAGACTGAACAGGTTTTGGTACCACTTGAACTGCCACCTACGGAGGTAGCGCCGATGACCACTTGGGAGGTAGAGCCGGCTCCATTCCCAGATTTAGCACGTGCTGCCAGGCTGAAGAAAGTAACATCACCATCTCTATCACCAGTTCCTGAGCTGAAGGCAGTCCCATCTCTACCTCCAGCAGCAACAGCTTTCGCCTTCAGCAGCAACAGCTCTCGAGTTGGAGGCAAGTCTGGCAACACCACCAGACCCTCTGCCAGAGCTCAAATCAGCACCAGGGTTGGCTATACCACCAAAGCCTTCCTGTCCCTGGCCTGAGACCTCAGAGAATGGGCTGAGTGTGGATAAGGTTCACCTCCTGGCTTTCCATACTAAGCTGGTGTCAGAGAAATTGACATGGATGAATTCAGTGAGCAGCTGGACTCAGCTGGGTGGAGCTGGGGGGATCTTCCTTCCAGGATCTGCCATCCCAGCCTTAGCATCCCCTGATCCAGAATCTTATGATCTGGGTCCAAAGCCTGGCTCCACTCCCAGCACTTTAACCTGGGCAAGCATATTAATCCCGAAGCCCACACTTGCCCCTTCTGGAGAGTAGATATAGAACACTAACCATACCTGTCACAAGCACTGACTGTGAAGATGACATGAGAGCAAAGAAATAGAAAGCCTGAAGAGGCTTGGCACTTGGGGGGTTGAAGGGAGCTCACTGAGGTTAACCAGCTCCATGGTGGCACACACTGTGCTGGGGGTCTCCAAAGCATCAACACTAATAAGACCCTGATATGCACTAGATCCTTCGGCAGGCACCCAAAGCCTCTGGTCCCCCCAAAGATCATGCACCTGACCTCAAGCAGGCCTAGGAAGCATTATCAAGTGGGGTGATGGTGCTGCCTGGGCCTGTGGAGGCATGAAGCCCATCTGATGTTGGAGTCTGTGAGATGGACTTGAAAGTACAGCTCTCTCTTCCCACTAGCCTTGGGTCCTGGGTCACTCAAATGTTAGGTCCCCACAGGGGAGAGAGAACACACCCTGTGCTCAGCCCATGGAGGTCCAGCTGAGACTTCCTGACCTTGGCCTGGGTCCAGAGGGCCTGCAGGATCTGAGCTGATGGGTGTAGAACCAGCTGTCATCTCCTTCTCCCAAGGAGCTGTTCAAGAAGGTGGTGCCTTAGCACTGCCTGGGCTCCATCTGGTCCCAGTGCAACAAAAAGTGTAAGGAGCATGTGGCAGCCACCGTCCAGGCAATCATCATGTAGTTCAACCTTGTGACCAACTGTGTCATCACCACCTGCCTCAGTGACCAGAACATGAAGGCCCAGGACAGGGCCTGGGTGGTGGAGCCATGGATCAAGGTGGACAGGGTATACTCAGGGCACCCCCTCTGGAGTCCTGGAAGCCCTGCCTGTCCTTACTGGCTCTCAAGACTATAGGTCCTTCCTGGCCTGTAGGTCAGCCCTTCACTATCATCACTAATGACCCAGGCTACTCCCTCAGGTTGAGTGTGGGTGTCCCTCCCTGGGTCCACAGTGTGCCTTCAGGGTCTCCTTGAGTGTCTGTCTCATCCAAAAGGGGAGATGTCAGCTGAGGGGGCTGAAGCTGGAGCAGGGGGGCACTCAGACCATGCCTCACAGCTCATTCTTTCACCCTCACCAGGAATGTCAAATCCTCAACAATTTCTCCTCATTCTACACCATCCTTTCTGCTCTCAAAAGCCACTTGATTCACCATCTCAAGAATACATGGAAGGAAGTTTTCAGGTGGGCAGACCTCTCTCCAGAGGACAGAAGGTTGGACCAGGGACCCCACAGGCCTGGGCATATCCTGTCAAGTAGGCTGGGAAGCTGTTGCTCCTGGGCAGGGCCAGGCAGGGTGGGGCTCTAGGTCTCCACATGACCTGAGGTCAGCTGTTCTGCCTCAGCACTGGTTCTCTCTTTTGTCAGTTACAGAGTTGAGCCAAATGGGAGAAATCTACATGTGTCAAAACCAGCTGGGCATGAAATGGATATGGGGGTCCCCATTGTGCCCACCTGAAAGCTCAGCTCCCAAGTAACACAATGCCCTGCAGCACTCATAGCTACCCAGTTTCAGCACCACCCACCCAGGCAGTGTGCGTCCCAGGAGTTTAAAATAAAGTGGATTGGCTTTACTCCTTCCCACCCTCTCCCTTCTTTCTCCTTCCTTTTTGCCCTCCCCCAGGGACAGCTTCCACCTCTTTCAGAGGCTGTATGAGATTTTCTTAAGTGAAAACAACTATGCAGAGAGCAGTGAGCTGATCATCAAGGTAAAGAGGGGGCTGGGGTTCAGGACCCAGGAGGTGGAATTGTTAGTTTTTCAATGAAAACTTCTTTAAAATCATCCCATCTGGCCTATTCTGGAAGAAGATGAAGTGGAATATGTTTGTTTTGTGGGGGTGGGGGGACAGTAGTAGGGCAGTAGGCTGTGGTTCTTGGATGTGGTGGAGGTGGCTGGGATGTTCCAAGGGGAGATGATGAACTGGCAGGATGAGAAGTCTCCACCCACACAGGAAGGTCTCATAATGGTGCCTCATTATGAATGACATGTGTGCCAGAGAGCTATGAGAAATATATGAGAGATAGGGAACCATCTTGGTCTTTCCTGACCATAACAAGAAGCTTCCACATAAAAGAGGAAGCAAAACTTCAATGCTCAGTATTCTTGGCAGTCCTCATCTTACATGGACAATCAGATCTGGCACCATGGAGACCCATTCCTGAGTGGATGCCGGGACTTGTCTGCAGGCAGAATATCCTGAGTGATATTCTGGGGAGGGAATACCTTTGGTATAGTTTTGGACAGGCTTTGGGTTCTTCACTCCTATTGGATGAGACAAGCAGGAATTGCTCAAAACTAGGCCTCCAGAGACACCCCATCCTCAAGCTCCATGACTGAGATGACACAAGGCCCCACCCCACACTCAGAGGCCTAGAGAACCAGACCCCAGTTAGTGGTGGTGTGGGGTGGGGTGACGACAGCTCAGGCAAGGCCTCAATGTGGAGGGAGCAGCCTGTCTTCCAATGGCCTGAGTGAATCAGTCCAAGTTGACACCATCTTGGGCCTCTGTGTCCTTACATGTAACAGAGGCATGACCTTCCACTGGTGCTGCACTCATGGTGAGGCGACAAAGTTCAAGGGGGAAAACGAATGTGACTGAGTGTTCTTGTGACTCTGAGGCAGATATCGTGATGGTCAGAGCATCCTCGCTAGCTTGCAACACTGAGGCTTCTGGACTCCTGATGAAGGTGATCAGGTCTTTGTCCTCACATCACAGATGAACAAACAGTCTCAGGAAGGCCAGTCTGCTTGCACAAGTTCATGCAGGGGATATCTGGCATGTGATGGTAGCAGATTTCCATCAGCTCACTTAGTCCAGGTGTCCAAGGCCCCAGGAAAAATAGAAAAGAGGTGGAGGGCCTCACTGACTTTGTCTTCAACCTTGCCAGGAGGGGATCTCCAAGTCTGCCACCCTGGAGAGGAATCTCAAAAGAGACTGGAAGCAGCAGCAGGAGAGGGCGAGTGTGACTGAAGCCAGGAGGGTTAGGACAGGATGGCCTCCAAGTCAGCATGGGGGCCTTCCTCAAGCCCATCCTTCTTGGGCCACTGAGCCTGGAAAGCCTCCCTTCAATGTCCCTTACCCTGGAACTTTTAGGGCAGTGAGCTGTGGGAATCCTGTGGGAGCAAGATGTAGCCAGTCAGAGCAAAAGCCTGGAAGAGCTGAATCATAGTAGATTGGGTGGCAGAGGGGGATAAACTTGTTGATTTTAGAAAAGGCAGTGCTGGGAGGTAACTTCAAGGGAATTTGGGGTCCTTGGAAGATGGGAAGGTATCTTAGGGGTGACAGCTAAGTGTCCAAGACTGTCCCAGGGGAAAGCTGTTTTTCCTAGGCATCTGAGACAGGAGTTTTCAGGGATGGCTCATGGGGACACCTGAGAGCCTGTGCTCATTCACACCACACCCAATGCCACAGGGTGTTATCCAGGGCATTGTCCCATGCCTGGGGACATTCCTCACTCAATTGTGGATGGTGGACTATGCCATGCAGGAGTATCTAGATATGTGATCCTGGGGACTGATGCAGGGTGGGAAAGGGACCATGAGGCTGGGAGGAGAAGCCCCTCCCTGAGACCTGAGCCATCACTAGCAGGCACACACATCTCCTGAGAGCCTTACAGCCACCCTGGGAGCTGTGGTGCCAAGGCCACCTTGTAGATGAATAAAAGGAAGCTGCTCCAAGGGACCACCTCCCCATTGTCTTCCTAAGCTGGAAATGGAAGTTTTCTCTATCTCCACTCCTTGTCCTCACTCCTGGCACCCAGAAGTCTGCCTGGGTCCATCCCTGGTCTGGGCTCCCAGAGCGTGTTGAACTCTGCAGTCGTTCAGTGTGACAGGAGCTCAGGGGCAATGAGCATGGCAATGGATGGGGACCTCTTTATGATGGATGTGAACTCTCTGCCTTCCTGGGGAGGATGGTAAATTTTGACAAAAGAAGGAAGGTGAGCAGCTATGGCCATCAATGTGAGGATGGGGTTGGGGTGGGAGATGGAAAACAAGGACCCTTCTGGGCAGGACACCCTGAGCTACATGCAACTTCCTCTTAGATTGATGGGAAGAGTTTGAGGTGAAAGAAAGGGCTGACCCCTCCAGAGGTTATATGTGGGGTGGAGGTTATATGTGGGATGAAGAACATCTTCCTGGAGGATGAGCTATGTGAACTGAGCCCTGAGGGCAGGTAAAGCCTGGAAGGGAGTGGAGGAGTGGGGGGGGAACCACGGGAGCAAAACCAGCCACTGGACCCCATCCCACCCAGCAAGCCCAACCAGGCCTCGGCAGTGCCTCTTCCTTCCCTCTGGCCCCAGGAATACCAGATTCTCCAGCAGCTTCAGGCAGGTGGCTGCTACTACTCCCTTGTGCTCAATGAGCAATTTGGGGCTTGGTTTGGGTCCTTGGAGCAGCTCAGTGAGATTGATAGGTGAGGCAAGGACTGGATCTGGCAACTGTAAAGGTAGGACTGCCCTGCTGGCTTCTGGGTCAGCAGAGTACCTTCTGTCTGAAGATGCTGGGGGACCCAAATGCCAACTCCTGTGCAGACAATGGAAAGGAGCCCTGAGGTGTGGCTCCCAGGATCCTCACAGCCACCACTCTGCCCACTCTGTAGTTACCACCTGTCTTGTGAGTTGAAGCCCCCATCCCAGTCAGCCAGCAAGAACTTCAAGGAGAAACACCACCCAGGAGGCATCAAGTCTTGGAGTGAAGAGTGAGTTCCCCATCCATGGTAGGCAATTGTGGACTGGCTTGGACCTCAGGGAAGCTTCAGGATAAGCATGGACTTGGAGAATCTGACAGTTGAGTCCTCCACACCTGACCTAGCCTTTGACTGTGGAGTCACCCAGTCTCTGGGTATGTTTCCTTTTCTGTGAAATGGGGTGATGCTGCATGACCTCTAAGGCGGTCAAAGCCCACAGGTTCCTTTTGATGGACCGAGCACTAAGCAGGTGCAGTGGTAGCAGGGCAGAAGTTTGGTTGCAACCACAAGGAGGCCCCCGATGTAAGCCAACCTATCCTTCCAGCAGCCAGGCCCCTGATGATGAGTCCAGTGGTACCAGCAACCCCCACTCCAGTGTGCAACTCCACTGTGGCCCTGACTTCAGCAGCAGGGATGCAGCTGACTCACCTCACATACATGAGGCCAGCTCCTCAAGCTCTAAGGTGAAAATCCAACTAGACCTTGTCCCAGAGTCGCAAGATGGCCAGGAAACGAAGGGGACTGCCCACCTCTTCTCATGTTGGCCCTTGCCTTCACCCTCCCTCTCCTGTGCTGGCTTGGCCCTCTCTGAGTCCACAAAGAGGTCGAGGATTGTTGACACCTACAGTACTTCTAGAGCCTCCTGGAGCTTCTCACACAGCCCTGAGTTGTGCTGAGCCTCCAGGCCTTCTGTCGATTTAGCTGTCACCCAGCTGGAGCAGTCGATTTCCACATCATTACAGAAATCCTCCATTGTTACATCAGAATCCAGAGGAACATCCTCCTCCTTGTCATCCATCAAACCCAAGGCCATTCGGACCAGCCACAAGTGCCTTGACACACAACTATGTTATAAACAGCATGTGGGTGACTTTTGCATCATCCGTGCCAATCTGCTTGAGAACAATGACAACAAGTACAAGAACGTCCTGGTGATTCGGTTTGTGGCCATACCCTCAGGACCCTCAGTGGTTCAGGCAGTAGATGCATAAGGAGTGACATGTTCCCTCCCTGCCATCCTGGAGCAGACTTCCTAGTGGATGGGGAAGGGCAGACAGCCCCCTCCAGAAGCAGGATGAGTGTGAGTTCGATGGCTATCAGGACTCAAGATGGTGAACATAGGGGCTGACACTGGCATGCTGAGTGAAGAAGACCTGGGAAAGGTTCTCTGAGGCAGTCCCAAAGAGGAGGGGACAACCTGCCAGGTCCAGGTGGACATGTTTTTGGCCAGCCAGAGGGAAAGACTGCAGGCCAGAGTGATGGAGCAGAGGTCGAAGGGAAGAGCTGAAGTCAGAGAGGTGTCGGGAGCTGGGTTTCATCAGGCCCTGTGAGCTGATGAACAGAGCTTGATTTTCTTACAGGTGGAAATGGGTCTTACTGGAGGGTCAGAGCAGAACAGGGACAGCAGGTGACCTTTGGTCTCAAAGTGGAGGTTGGACTAGTGTGTGGAGACACCAGCCAGTGAGGGGCTGCTGAGGTGACCTAGAAATGAGGTAGGGGACTGTCCCACAATGGTGGACTTCAAGGCATGAGCAGGTGCCAGATCCTGGATGGGATGTGCAAATGGAGCCACCCCAGTCCACACCGCACAGAGGCTGGCTGAGCTGCCATGTTACACACCAGCCCCAGGCTGTCCTTCTCCTGTGGCCAGGAGCAGGTGTGGTTTTACTAAGCTGTCACTTGTCTGACCCTTGTCCTGAGCCCTGCCTGTAGCTGGGCCTTCATGGTCAAGGCAACTGCAGTCTGGACCTTGCAGACCACAGCTGCATCCTGGAGCTCAGGGCAGTACTGCTGAGCCATAGGTTGCCATCCAGCCCCTCCTCCTCTCTGACATCTGGACTTGGACTGGATGTCTTGTGTCCTGCCTTGGGGTTTCACTGGTATCTGGAGATTTCTTAAAGGGACAGAGTCGGGGCAGGGGCACTTCCTGAGGACAAGCCATCTCCCATGGTTGGGAGGCAGGAGATGACAGAGAGAGGCCCAGATTTCACTGCTCAGTCCCCAGCCTCTGTTGCATGGTCACCCATTGTCTCCAGGGACCTGGGAGCTCATAAAAGTTGTATAGGCCAAGGACCCATGGAACAGGGTTCAGCCTATAGGGCAGGGGTTTGGACCTACAATGGGTAACAACTGCAAGACAGTGATGGAACTTCTTGTAGGAAATGGTTGTAGGAAAGATTGTAAAGCCCCTTTATTCCATAGAGATATCCCTAGGGGAGCAAGGGAAGAGAGTGAGGTCCCCAAAGACACAACCCTGACCAGAGGTAGCTCCATAGGGTCTCTGGCAGCTGCACTCTGGGGAAGCTGGCTCCAGGACCCAAGCCCTGAGGGCATTCATCTTGATCCACTGCAGGTGACTGACTAAGAAAGGGCTCCACCTGTGATCTACAAGGTCCTGGAAGAACACAACATGGATGGTGACAAGCCAGAGGACTATAACCTGGTGCAAATCATTTCAGAGGATCGAAGTAAGTCAGGGGGTGAGTTGGAGAGGGTGAAGGTGGAGGGGGTAGGCTGAGCACCATGTCCCCAGCATGAAGGTCTGAGGCCCACTGGCCCCAGTGTACTGACAGCAGAGTGGGTAGGCACCCTGTCCACAAACCACGCTGCCAAGGGCAGCCCTCTGTGCCCACAGCATCTTCTCCTGACATGCTCCTTCTCCCTTGTGTACCCTTCCCTGGACATGACCCAGGCATTGGAATACCAAGTTCAAAGCTAATAACATTGAGGTACCCAGAGAAAGGGCTTTTCACTTTGGACCATGAGCAAGATGGCCAAGCAAAGGGGCTCATCTTGAAATGCTTCCTCTGGACAGGAGGGGGTGACTGCACCTCCAAAAGTACCATTACTGGTGAACACAAGCACCAAACATGCTACAGGCCATGCCTTTATGATGTTGAAAACTAGGCAAAATCTCGATGATCCACTTAGGAGGCCCTAGGGAGCTGATTCAGTATTCTAGAAAGTGGGAAAGGGAAAGAATCCAGAAGAACAACACAGACCCAGAGCCAGGCATCCTGTGCTCTGAGGCCTTAGATCAGTTTTTCAATCACCTGGGCCTTTTTCTCACTCCCTGAAGGGGAAAGAAAATTAACCAATGTGCACATGGTATGTACGTGCACCATAAAATTAACTGGATTCTTATCATTGAGCTGAGCCATTAGCCCAGACAAATTAAAATGACTCCCACCATTCCTAGAATTTGGTTCTAAATCCTCTCATCTTTCAAATGGGAGCTATGACGTGTGAAATAGGGCAGAAGGACCCAGCCTAGAAAACAGGAAGACTGAGGACTGGAAAGGTTAAGAAAGGAGATGAATAGCCATACCACTGAGGCCGGAGCAGGAATTCCAGCCCAGTGTTTCTTTCTAGCTGGCTATAGGCCAGGAAGACAGGAGGAAAATAAGATCAAAGTATAAATACTTGCTGGATTGCCTGGTCAAGGAGGCCTTCAGGAGCCCTGCTCAGGAGGCCTGGGCCAGGGCTGCTCTTCACTGGGTCCCAGTAGACTGGGTCCTGGGTAGGGCGGGATTCAGAGTCCATGTACTGGGTTCTAGAAATCCAATTTCAGCTCTGAGATCCTGAACAGAGAAGGCAGCATGGGGTGGGATGGGGGAGCATGGGGTGGGGGAGCAGATGACCTCTTGGCAGCTCCATTCTGAGTTCAGCAGTTATGAGTCATTGTCACTTTTCAAACAAAGGTCCTTGATTTTTAGCTGTGCCTCTACAGAGTCTTTCCTTCAGGCAGGCATCATTCAGAGGGCTCCTTTTTGGTCCTGGAGTTGGATTGGGGGATTCAGGACCCTGGCTGAGGCCTGCTCCTGTGGGGGCACAAAGAGATGGGGTGTGCTGTGGTCACTCGGAGCACAGCTGACCACCCCTCTGTCACACTTCCCGGTGCTGCAGATCCCGGACAGCACAAATATGTACTATGCTATGCATCCATTACCCAAGTATCATTTTCTGCTCATGAAGTGGAACACACCATGGATGACAAGGTCAAGAACAGAGCTATCTCAGTCCTTCTGGGGAAAAAGCAGAAGAACCCAAGTTCCTAAAGGGGAAATTCTCACTGGCCCCTCATGCCCACCAGCCTCTGGGTCCCCTTCTCGGGTCACCTAGCCAAGTAGTTTTGCCGACTCCAACCTCAGTTCATCAGGCAGGGCAGGTGCTTCCCACCCAACCAGCCAAGTCTGGTCTGCCCCCAGACTCCACTTAAAGCTCTAAACCTCTCCTGCTGCCCTGCATGACTCTGCCCTTTGAAAGACTGTCCTCGACTCCTGTGACCAGTTACTCACTTAGGGGACCACTGAGGCCCTCACCAGGAGCCCTTGGATGACATCTGTGACATTCCAGGGTTCCCAGCATAGCCTCCCCCCATGCTAGCCTTTTTCAGGAGTGAGGGAGTGTCTGCTCACTCTGACACCTGACCCCCACTCCACAGAAGTGGATGGAGAGACCCTCCACGCTGAGTTCACTTTTCACCAAGTGAGTGAGGAGGGGCTCAGCTGGGTCCCAGTTTTCTCAAATCTCATGCCACTGCAAGGGCCATATCCCACTGTCTCTGGGACTTTATGTGACTATGCAAAACATGTTTAGTCAGAAGGAGGATTTGGGTGAGATTGGAAAACAATTGAAATTGTGAATAACCAGTAAAAATTTATATATATATATATATATATATATATATATATATATATATATATAT
>JAKSZT010054331.1:641197-696850 GCA_026826555.1 Tolypeutes matacus | reverse complement strand
ATATATATATATATATATATATATATATATATATATATATATATATAGAGAGAGAGAGAGAGAGAGAGAGAGAGAGAGAGAGAGAGGGATGGGGCAATATTTACTTATTGTAAATAGTAAATGTTAGATGTGAATATTTTATTATTAAATTCTTGTTTCAACTTCATCCTCAAAGTTGATGACTGGTTCTTTCATTTACTGTGTTATCTGAAATGAGTTGAAGCCTCTCACATTGCTTATTCAAATAAGAAATCATGCAAAGTCATCAGTTTATTTTGGAAGGGAGAAGTGGAAAGAGCCAGCCACCCTCCCATGGCTTACTAAAGTAAACACAGAAATCCCCTTTCACAGAGCAACTGTACATTTCAGTATCAATAAACCTGGAAGGAGCAGAGATCACCCATGGGGGTTAATGGGATTTAGATGTTGAAGGTAATTCCATTCACAAAGACCATTTCCTGATCCCAGACAAGACACAGCAATGGCTGCCTTTCTACCACTTTGGAGGAAGGCCATTTTCTGCTTCTTGGTTGAGGTTTTGTTTGAGCACCAAATAAGAACTTGTCATTTTCAACTGCAAACTCTAGATTTGTATCAGCACTAGTCATAGATAAAATTAGAACACAGCTTCCAATGTGGAAAGGAAAAGCACAGTGGAAGGTTATTAGCACATGGTCCATGAGGAGCAGAGCTTTGCATCCTCACTCCCTCTTTAGGCTCTATGGTCAAACTTTTACCTTAGATTTCATGCTTTGGGATCCTTATTCCTGATACTGTGTTCCTTTTCCTTATGAGGGAACTGGGGGGGATGGAGAAGCAGCTTTTCAGGCTCCAGCTGGGCCTGTTTTCATAAACACTGCTGTTCCCTATGAACTAGTGCTTCCCATTGCCCTGTTATTTCTTGTGCAATTTCTTAACATAGAAAATCCCTGGCAAGCCTTGACCTCTGTGTCAGGTGTCTGGTGGTCTCTCCTCCCTGGCTGGGGCCTGCAGTATCACCATGGGCTCTGAATGCCAAGACAAGAATACTTATTCCTTGTAAGCAGAGATCCCACACACTCTTCTTCAGGTCAAGGTGAAGTCTTGGGCCATGTGGTTTGAAGTCCACCATCTCGGGGATCTCCAGTTTACACACTCAGTTGTGTTGCTACTGATTGGCCTCGAGAAGAATTTGGCTCTGAGCCCTTAGAGCTTGCAGCCCCCTGGGATGACTGTGTCCATTGTCCAAAGTTTGTACTTTGCTTTTGTCATTGTGGTGTGGACAATTCCTGTGGTGAGGGGTTGAAAGACAGGACCTGATGGGGAAAGGAATGCCACCAGGACTGAGGACCACAGTCTTGCACAGACACACCTCACCACAAATTAAATTCTTGAATGGCTTCTTGTTTGGGTGGAAACAGGCCCTGTCCTGAGCTACCTGTGTGCCCTCCCCTGGCTTTCCCATGTTCAGGAGCTAAAGGTTTAAACCCTGGCACAACACAGAGCCCCAGGACCCTGCACCAGCCTCATGCTTGCCCTAGCTGTGGACTGTGAGGCCAATTCAGGCTGGTTTATCAGGGAAGTAAAATACGATAATCTTACATTTTAATAAGCAAATATATCTGAACTAATCCATCTTCTCTGTAAATAACAGAGTTTCTAGCTCACATTATTGAACAGGCTTATAAGTAAGGAAATTCTGATAGCACTATCCATCACCAATGCTCAGAGTGTGGTCTCTAAATACTATTTTCCATGAAAAGAAAAGAGGACACCTAGAAAGTATGTGTGAGTCCATGTCTTGGCCAGAAAATGTGTGAGAGGAACCTGACAATCATGGTGTACTGGAAAGCATGGAAGTTACCAAAGGCCTTGGGTGGAGTCAAGCCATGTCAGGAGAAACTGGAAGGCCTTCTGGCAGAATCTGGGACAAGTTTGGCATCATAATAACCAAAAAGTATGAACAACTCAAATGCTCATCAAATGTAGGGATAAAGAAATTATGGTCTAGCCATACAATGGGGTATTATCAGCCATCAGATGTAATGAAGTACAGACATATGCTAGAAGGTGAGGGACCTGAGGAACATTATGCTAAGTGAAAGAAGCTGGACATTAGAGGCCACTTGTAGGATTTCAGTTATATGAAGGATCCACCTTACGCAAATCCACATACACAGAAGATAGATCAGTGGTTGCTCAGGGCTGGGGTGAGGGGGGCTGGTGGAAGGGACTGCTCTTCAGTCCAGGATTTCATTTGGAATTGATGAAAATATTCTGGGATTAGATATTGGTTATGGCTTTACAGCCTTATGAATATATTAAAAAACACTGAGTGTGGCACTTTAAAAAGCTGAAGTTATGGCATGTTAATTATAGATCAATAAAAAAATGTTAAGTCAATACTGGAAGTCCATAATATTGTTTACCTTGAGTGGAGTCTGGACAGCTTATGAAATAGACAAACAACAGCACATTCACTGATAGTTTTAAGAAATCCTCAGGGGCTTTCAGAGACTAGATGAATTGGGGAGAAGAGGCCAGGTTAATTACTGTGTCTCTGGCTCTGGCCTTTCCCCTTGACCAAATTCATCCCTACTCTCCAGCCCACCCCTGGGAATGGCACCTCATATATTTTATTCAAAGCTCAGAGAGAGTCTTCTCATTACCCTGAGCTTCTAAGCAAGGTGTTTGATGTCATGAGTCTGCCACAGGTAAGAAAAAGTCTTTGTGGGAACTTGTAAAATAGTAGGGTGGTGACACTACTCAAGCACTACTGTACTGCTTGGCAAACTTCCATGGCCTTGAGTCCTCTGACTGCTACCCTAGACTCCCTGGCCCTTTCCTTGGAGCCCCAGGACCTCCCCATGATCTGGAACCTAAAGGGTTCATGCTTCTTGGGAGGGGGCCTCAGGACCCCAACCAAGACTGGTTTTCTTTCTCTTGACTGAACTGCCAGCCTAGCTTCTCAGGTTCCCCTCTCCACTCCCACCCCTGTCCTAACTCCCTCAAAACTAATCTTATAGCTCTGAGACTGCAGAGAAAAGCCACCCAGAATAAAGGAAAACAAAGATAAAAAGACACTCTCAGACTCTAACATTTCTAAATCTCATACTTGCCCCCAATCTTCCCCTCCAAGCTCCCCCTCACTCAAGCCTTTAGGCTGCCCTAGGGCTGAGAGACCCATAACCAGGCAGTTCCTTCTCTGCCTTTTCCTCTCCTCCAGCTTTCCAGAAGTCAAGGTGGCCTCATCACTGCCAAGGAAAATCCTCATCACTGAGGGGTCCTCATGGCAGCAGCCTCAGTTAATCCCTCTCCCCAGGTGTGACCATACCCTCCAGTCTTCCAGGGATCTCTGCTCATTCACCCCCAGCCCCTACAGAGCATGCTCCACCAGAGTTTGTTCTTTTTCTCCCCTACCAGGATAGCAATGAGTAAAGTCATCCTTGCTTGTTGCACATTGTCTGGTGCAACTTTTATTTTGACACTCCCCTGCTCCACCTCTAGGGCCTGTGTCTATTCTGACTGGTTATAATTAAATATGCTGATTATTACCCAAATACAAGAAAATTTGAATGCACTCATATAGGACAAGTGGGAATTGACTAAGAATGGAGTTAGGCTTGCAATAACCTCATTTTAAAGAACTCTCAGCCCTCTCAAGAAAATATTTTGCAATTGCTATCTTAATTTTCAAATTAATGTAAACCTTTTCTTTCATTTGACCTTATGAACACTGTGAATAAATATTTGGATAGCACTTCACTTTTATAAATTGCTTTTATTAAGCTGTTTCCACTTATTCCTAAGAAGGAGCAAAGTTTAAATTTTCTTTCCCATTTTCCATGTGATGAAACATGAGGCCCAGGGAAGGGAAGAGACAGGGCAGAGTTACTCAGTAGAGGAGGAGAGGAGCTGCTTCATGCTTCTAAGCTCCAAATTCCAATTTCTTTCTTCCATCATAGAAATAGAAGGGTGTGGCTCCCAGGCAAGTGTGGCTGAATGAGTCCTAATTTAATGAAGACGATTTCCTTCCTTACCAAACATTCTTCTATCCCACATTAAAAGAAGCAAAGCCATTTCAGGTAATCATATGGCCCAGAAGAATGAATGAACCTAGTGGCCACATCAGGAAGTCACCTTTGATCAGAATTAACAGGTGCTGGTATCAGAGATCTAATTGGAACCAGGCAAAGCCACCAAGACAGCCCCTTGGCTGACAGGGAGAAAGCATGACCACATGGCCCAGGAGCTCCCTCTGCTGGCCAAAGCAGATCAGCCTTTTCCTGTTCACTGTGCAGAAGCTGTCAAGGCCTCCTGGGCTGACAGGCAGTTTGTTGTAGAAGGCCCCCAGGAGAGCTGTCCTGTGTGGCCTAGAAAGGGAGGGAATTTAACTTAGGAGAGGAGGTGTCTGTGAGCAGGTGGAAGAAAAAGTAGCTTATGGGTGTTGGAGGTGGAATCAGTGGTCTATGGGGCAGAGTCAGCCATGGATGCCCTGAGATTTTCAAGGGGTGTGGGAAGAAACAATGACCACTTTCACTACAAAAACATTTAAATGTAATTTTTTTTAAGCACATAAAGGAAGGGCATGTCAAATGACCACAGCCTGCAAGCTGAGATGAGGAGGGAGCAGAATCTAGGAGGAAGTTGAGAAAGCCAGTGAGCACAGAGATAGCAGAGCTGAGGCCCAGAGAGAAAAGGCAGAGAGAGACAGGGAGGAGAAGGCTGGGACTGGGAGTGGAGAGAGGAGGTGAGCTGGTGCCCATGAGAGTTGGAGAAAGAAAGAGCAGCCAGGAACCAATCCCTTTGTCCCACTGTTATCTGCTCTATACTTACCCCATGACTAAGGAACTAGTTTGCCTGGGCCCCTGCTTCTTGAAACCCAACTACCAAACATCACAGAACTTGGCCAAGATCAGGTGCCCAGGTAATATTAGAACCCATGCTCAAAGGTGCACAGGTTTTCCAGGTGATCTTATCTGTGAGTGTCTGGAAAGCCATTGCTGACAAGACCATGGTGGCTTCTGAGATTCAGGAGTAGTGATCAAAAGGATGCCTGCATCATGGAGGAACTCAGGTTCTCTTCAACAGCCCTAGTGCCATGTCTGAACCTGGATGCAAGAGGTGTGAACTTGCAATACAGAACAACAGGTAATCCTGGCTCTCCACTTCCTAAACTTTAGTCAGTTCTTTGAAATGTCATCATGATTGTCCTCATCCACTACATGTCTGCCCATGTCTGGAATCCTTGAAAACAGTGAGGCTGGTGGCACTGAGATGAGGTTCCTCCTTGGTGAGTGTCTGCCCTAACATGATCCTCAAACAACCAGAATCACTGAATGCCAGAGCTGAAAGGATTGCCTTACTCTCTGTCCTATGGAATGCCCCCCAGCACAGCCTATGGAGCACACCTCACATGTCACCTGTTCTAGGAAGTGTTCCTTGACATTCCCAAAAAAGAATGAATAATTTCCTCCTCCATGTCCCATAGAACTTGTCAGGCACATTTACATGAGTGTTCTCATGGCCTTGGATCACAGACAGTTGCTTTCCTATTGCCCCTCCTTCATGTTGACTTCCAAGGAGTAGTCATGTTTTATCCAGTCAAATTCCTCCTAGCACTTCTGTGCACCAGGCACCAGCTGGGCTCTGGGAGAAAGAGCTGAGTTGGATTGGATCCTGTCCTTGCAGAGCTCAGAAGCCATTTGGGGAGAGATGCTGATGCATGATTACAGCAAGAGCTCTGAGCGAGGCCTTGGTCTCATACTATGGGAAGGACCAGGTCTTGGGAGCCATCCTGCATCCATGCAGAGGGGCTTGCATGGAGTGGGATCTCAGACATCCCTGGCTGAGTGCACCTGAGGAAGCTTGGTGGCAGGGGTAGTCCTAGCTCTTATTTATGGAAACTGAGGCCCAAGTTAGTGTCAGGTATGGAACTAGAACCCAGTGCTCTTTTCCTCCTGTCTCTTGATTGCTTGACCATGATTGATATCAGTTAAGTTATGGCCAATCAACTCATTCATCATTGCCTCACTTTTTTATTCCTTCCAGGGGCCTACCAAGATACAGCTGGAAATGGGAAGTAAACCCAGAGAGGGCACTTTCTCCATGGAGCTGGCAGCTTAGAGAAGGGCAGGCAGACACTGCACAAGTCATGACAAAATATCACATTACAGATACCAATAACTGATACTTATGGAGAGTTTAGGATATGTTAGGCACTAGCTTAGAGTCTTGTATGTAATAACTTCTTTTATCCTCAATAAAACTTGGGGGCTAGAATGTATTGGCCTCTTTTAATATAAATAAGGAAACTTAAGTACAGAGAGTAAAGGAACTCAGCCAAGGACACACCATTAGAAAGTGGTGGTGTGGGGTTTGAACACTCTGAGTCCCAGTTTTCTAAATTTATAAACACAGTATGGCAAAGGCTAGCAGCAGGCCTACTTTACAGTCAGTGCTTAATAATGATGCTGCAATTTCAATGTCCAGCATTGGCTGAGGATGGAGGAGTCTTACCTCTGCCCTGCTGTTGGCACCCTGGGTCCTTCCATGGGTTTCATGAGGGATTTTAAATAATCAGACAAAGAGCCAATGTAGCCCAGTGGGTGACCACCTGTTTTGCATAAAGAGGTCCTGGATTCAATCATTAGCACCTTCAGAAAAAAAGAAAAAGAAAAAATGTGGTAAGTGATGGGGCCTCTACATGAAAGAAAAATCCAGACCTCCCAGCCTGGTATCTGGGCCCTCCTCACCAAATCCCCCAAGGCCCTGTACCTCCACACCAGATGGCTCTCACCCCACAAACCTGCCCTGGGCCAACCCATTCCCATAACTTTGTTCTTGTAGCTCCCCTCCTGGAATGCATTCCCACCCACCCTGGCTTCCCTCTGCTAGGCAGCTATCCCTGTGAGCTGCCTCATCAATGAGAACTTGTGTGTCATCTTCATGCCCACCCCCAGCCAGTCTAACCATTGGGCATAGGAGAAGATGGATCTATTTGTGCCTGCTTGTTGTCCCAGTTTGGTGACCATGATTACAGATTTACTTCTCCCACCAGTTGTGAGGATTTGAAAGGAACAGCATAGAGGATATTTTTGATAGAAAGCCAAGCATATTTTCAGGGGAAAATCTGCTCTGACAGTTAAGATATCTGGTATTGCAATTTTCCAACCTTCCTCATTGACAGAAAGGTCTGATTAGTAGCCAGTTAAGTGCTTCTTAACATTTAAGTCCCCAAGTCTGCCTTCCTACCATGGAGAGTGCAGAACATTTCTTGAGAGTTTTTATTTTATTTCCACCAAGGGTGTGAAATCATCCTGAAATTGCACCAGAAATCTGTCTCCCAAGTGCCTGGTGCTGCCTGCCACCTTAAATTCCAGCGCTTGTACCTCTCACATGGCAGAGACAGCTGCTCTTGTGCCTGGTCCTCCTCTCAATGCAGATGGCCTGGCCTGGTAGTGGAACAGTTGTTGGGAGTCAGAGTCAGATCTCCAAGCTCATCAGCAAAACCCAAGAAAACTCTCAGAACCCATGGCCTTCTGTGAACTTTCTGAGCATGAGAAATCTCAGGTTGTTGATGAGGGTCTGCAGCAGAAGCCACCTCATCCTGGACCTTGCTGAGACATGGGATCTTAACATGATTTAGTGCAGAGAGACTGGGGTCATGCAGTGAGCCACTGCCCATCAAAGAGGCTGTTGGCACTGCCCAGAAAGCCTGTGGTGTGGCAGGAGGACCTGGACAGGAAGGTCTGGGGACATGCTGGGGACTGGAGGGCTGTGAGACTGTCCGACAGAGCTGGGCATCTGCAGTGTTTGGGTACAATGATGAAGACAGTCCAGATTGGTGGCATGACCACACACTGACACCAGGCTACTGGGTGGGCTTCCAGAAGAGGTTGCCTACTCATGGAATGGGGCCTGGGACTGCACATTCTTGAGCCCCAAGGATGATCAAGGTGATGCCCTGGAGAGCTTGTGCTGAGCTTCACTAGGAGGGTACCTGGTATGGGGCCTGTGATGGCAGCTGGGCCTCAGGAAAATGGGGAGGAAGGACTCAGCCAGCAGAAGGGAGCAGCCCAGTTAGAAGGACAAGGACACATGGCCTGGAGGGTCCCATAGCCAGGGTGCCAGGGTGCTCGTCCTCCTGAACTCATAGGTAGAAGGACTCTCCAGCACATGAGTGGGGGATCAAGAGGATAAGGACAGTGTACCTGGGCCATCTCAGGGTTCCCAGGGAGGCCTTAATGGATTCATTTTCTGCTGTCCAACATGAGTGTAGCATCAAATGTGAAAAATTACCTACTGATTGATTTAGGTACCACTATGTGAAGTCCAATTTCTGCTTCCTCTTTCTGTGGCCTGTCACCAGGATAACAAAAGCTGATGAGCACAGGATTGGTATGATAATGGTCTACAGAGAATAAATCAACCCATGCACCAAACTGAGAAATCCAGAGGGAATGTCAGGCCAGGCTGTACCTCCCCAGTATCACCCAGGTTTGCTTCTTGTGAAATGATTGCAGTGTCAGATGTTGCCACATGGGACTCTTGTGTTTGGTGAAATACATAAAAGTGAGGTATAAAAAGCAAAGACCAAAGTACACACAGAACCCTTAAAATTCAATAATAAGAAAAGAAAACAGGACAAATAACTAAATAGACACTTCAACAAAGAAGGTATATAGATGGTAAATATGTAAGAAAAGATGTTCAACATCATATAAAATTAAGGAATTGCAAATTAAAACTGTTTGATTCCACTATGCTCTGGTAGGAAGGGCAAAAATCCATAATGCCAACAGCAAATTCTGGCAAGGGTGTGGCACAAGAGGAGCTCTCATTCATTGCTGGTGGAGATGTAAAATGATACAGTCACTTTAGAACACAGTTTGGCCATTTCTTACAAAGCTGAAAACAGGCTTACCATTGGACCCAGCAATCACACTCCTTAATATTTGCACAAAGGATTAGAAAATTATGTCCATGCAAAAACTTGCACAGGAATGTTTATAGCAGCTTTATTCATAATTATCAAAAATTGGAAGTGACCAAGATGTCCAAACATAGCTGAGTGGATAAACAAAATGCACAACCATTCAATGGAATGCATACAATGGAATGCAGTAAGAAGAAATGAAGTATCAAGCCACAAAAACATGGAGGAAAAATAACTCTTTCCCCCCCACGCCCCTCCCCCAAAACATGGAGGAACCTATAAGGCCTACTGCTAAATGAAAGTAGGCAGTCTGGAAAGGATCAATACTGTGTGATCCCAATTATATGACACTAGAAATGGCAAAATCATAGACATTTAAAAGAACAGTGGGTCCCAATGGTTTAGGGCAGGCTAGAAGGGTAGGATGAATAGATGGAGCACAGTGCATTATTAGGGCAGTAAAACTATTCTGTAGGATCACGGATTGCTGGCTACATGGCAAGATGCATTTGTCAAAGCCTGTAACTGTTCATGAAAGAGTGAACCCTAATATAAACTATGGACCTTAGTTACAAAATTTATAACATATTGGTTCATAACCTGAAAGATAATAATAGGAGAAACTGCATGTGTAAGGGTGGTATATAGGAACTCTACTTTCTATGAATTTTTTTGTAAAGATAAAAAATGTTTTTTTTTCCATTTTTAAAAAATTTATTGAAGTATATCACATAGATAAACATACATAAACAAAAAGTGTATAGGAATAGTTGTGAACTTACAAAACAAACATACATAACATCCTACAGGGCTCTCATACCTCACCCTACCATGAATACCTTGCATTGTTGTGAAACATTTTTAACTAATGATTAAAGAGCATCCTCAAAATATTACTACTAACCAAAATATTTTCCAACATATCTTATTATTAAAATAATTAATATTTTTATATCATTTATAAATGAATTTATATAAACAATAAGTGTATAGTAAAAGTTATGAACTTACAAAGCAAACATACATAACATCACATAGGGGTCCCATATATCAACCCACCACCAACACCTTGCATTGTTGTGAGACATTTGTTAAAAATTATGAAATAATATTGTCAAAATCTTACTACTAACTGTAGCCCTTATGTTACATTTGGTGTATTTTTCCAACCCACCCTATTATTATATTTTAAATATATTTTTATGGCAGAACATGAAAACTTACAAAACAATCATGCACATTTACAGAATTCCCAAACAACACCCTTCTATCAACACACCACACTGTGGTGGAATATTTTTTACAAATTATGAGATAACATCAGATTATTACTAGGTCCATAGCATACATTTGGCACACTTTTTCCATACTCCCCCATTATCGACACAATACATCTTTGGCATAGATGCATGGATATTACAGTATTGCTGTTAACCACAGTCCATAAGTCACTCCAATTTTAATTCCCCCATGCCTCTTCACATTCATACCACCCTGCAATAGTGATGTACATCTGCTCTAGCTCACCAAGGACACTCTTCATCTGTACCATCAACCACAATTCTCATCCACCCCTGGGTTTACTAGCTATTCAGTACCTGTTCAATTCATTAGCTTTCTGTCAACTGGCATTTAGAGCCGTAGACTACCATTTTCAGCCACATTCCCATTTATAAACCAGATGTTACTCTCTATAATGTGTTACCATCAACTCTGTACATTTCCACACTTTTACAGTAAGCTAATTAAATCTTCTACATATATTAAACATCAGTAGTCCATCTCAGTCTCCCTCTTATCTCCTTTAAGAATCCATAACTTACCACCAGGTCTTGGAGATATTTTCCTACATTTTCTTCTAGAAGCTTTTTGGTTCTTGCTTTTATATTTAGGTTTTTGATCCGTTTTGAGTTAATTTTTGTATAAAGTGTGAGATGGGATCCTCTTTCCCTCTTTTGGCTATTGATATCCAATTTTCTGAGCACCATTTGTGGAATGGACTGTTCTGCCTGAGCTGGTGGGTTTGACAGGTTAGTCAAAAGTCACTTGACCATAGATGTGAGGGTCTGTTTCTGAACCATCAATTCTGTTCCATTGGAATATGTGTCTGTCTTTATTCCAGTTCCATGCTGTTTTTAACCACTGCAGTGAGTTAATATGATTTAAAGTCCAGAAATGAGAGTCATTCAACTTTGCTTTTCCTTTTTAAGGTGTTTCTGGCTAATCAGGACTACTTACCCTTCCAAATAAATTTGATAGTCATGTTTTCCACTTACTCAAAAAATGCTAGTGGAATTCTTATGAGGATTACATTGAATGTGTATATAAATTTGAGTTGAATTGACATCTTAATGATCTTTAGCTTTCCAATCCATTCGTGTGGAATGTTCTTCCAATTATTTATGTCTTTTAAAAGTTTCTTTTAACAATGAGTTGGAGTTTTCTGAATAAAAGTGCTTTACATTGTTGGTTAAGTTTATTCCTGAATATCTGGGTTTTATCCATCATATTTTCTTTTCACCACTCTCTTGCCACTTTTAGTTACTTTTATTGATATAAAACTCATTTCTAGACTCTCTTCCAGGCTTTTCTCTCTTATCATTTTTTTTCAGGCTGTAGCACACCCTTTAGTGTTTCCTGCAAAGCTGGTCTCTTAGTTACAAACTCTCTTAGTTGCTGTTTATTTGTGAAAATTCCAAACTTAACCCCAATTTTGAAAGACAACCTTGATGGATATAAGTTTCTTGGCTGGAAGTTTTTCTTTTGCACTCTCTTAAATATATCATACCATTGCCTTCTTGCCTCCATTGTATCTGATGAGAAATGAACAATTATCTTACTGGGTATACCTTGTAAGTTATGCATTGCTTTTCTCTTTCTGCTCTCATTATTCTCTCTTTGTCTCAGTGTTGGTCTATTTGGATTTATTTGGATGGGAGTACATTGTGCTTTTTGGACATAGATATCTATGTCCTTCAATAGGGTTGGGAAATGTTCTACCATTATTTTTTCAAATATTCCTTCTGCCCCTTTTCCCTTCTCTCCTCCTTCTGGGACACCCATGACACATATGTTTGCATATCTCTTGTCACTTTATTTCCTGAGACCTTGTTAAATTTTTCCAATCTATTCTTCATCTGTTCTTTTGCATGTTTGCTTTCAGAGGCCATTTTTTCAAGCTCACCAATCCTTTCTTCTGCCTCCTTAAATCTGCTATTATATGATTCAAGTGTATTTTCAATTTCATTTATTTTGCCTTTCATTTCAATAAGGTCTGCTATTTTTCTATGTATGCTTTCAAATTCTTCTTTGTGCTCATCCAATGTCTTCTTAATACCCTTAATCTCTTTAGTCATTTCATTGAATTTCTTTATGTTTGAATATCTATGATTAGTTGTCTTAACTCCTTTATGTCATCTGGAGGCATATCTTGTTCCTTTAACTGGGCCATATCATCTTGTTTCTTGATGTGGATTGTAAGTTTTTGTTGGTGTCTTGGCATCTGGCTTACTAGAGTATTTATTCTGGGTGCAGTTTTTCTGTTTAGTTTAGGGCTTCCTGCCCTTTCTCCCTTGCTGGTTGTGTAGTAGGAGCCAAGGATGTAGTTGGTGCTGTAAGCTATGGAGGCTCAAGCTGCCCTCATTGCCCCAGGGACCAATAAAGCTTCTCCCAACTTTCTTCTTTGCCAGGGTTAGGGACAGAGCCACAGCCATGTGTAATAATCCAAGTTGTGAAGGCCGACTGTAGTTGCCCAGAGAGACTGATCAGTGTTCATGCCCCTTTCTCCCCAGCCTGAGGCTGGGATGGAGCTGCAGATGTGGGCAGCAATCTATGCTCTAAAGGTCCAAAGTGACTGCAGTTGCCCCAGTAGATTTCTGAATATTCAGTTTGTGCCAGCCAAATGTACCTGCAGTTACCCAGACAGGCTGGCCCAGGGCCTGCCAACTTCATTCCTGCTAGAGGTGGGGCTGAAGACTTAACTACAGCTGGGCCAATCTGGGTGAAAGAAGCTTGTCCCTACCAGTACTGTGATTTTCAGTCAGCCCGGCTTCCCATCATGCTGGGTGTGGAGTCAAAATGGCAGCTACTAGTCTTTTTAGGACCTGGAGAAGTTCAAACATTAGCTGTTCTTAGGGTTATACTTCAGCCAGCCAGATTTCAGTAACTGAAATTGGTGGCCTAACATCTCTTAGTCCCCTCTTTGTTGGAAATGGAGCTTCCAATTCCAGCCACAGAATAGCTCCTGAGGTGGGTTGTGCTACCAGAGTAGATCACCAGCCTTCATGGTGTGGCCTGTATTTTCCAAAGAGGCTGGAGCAGGTCCCCCCAGCTTCCTCCTTGCCAGAGGTGGGGCGGGGGTTTATGCTAAAGTTGCACTCTGATCTTGGTGGAAAGAAGATGGTCCCTACTAGCACTGGCATTTTCAGTCTGCCTGGCTTCTCCTCATGCCAGTGACAGAGTTAAAATGGTGGCTCCTGGTGTCTTTCTTACTTGGACAGTTTCAAACTTTAGCTGTTCTTAGGATTATACTTTAGCCCACCAAATTTACTAATAAGTAGCTGAAGTTGGTGCCCAATCATCTCTTCCTCCCCCATTTTTGGGAAGTGGAGCTTCCAATTCTGGCCACAGAATAGCTGCTGAGGCAGCTTGTGCCACCAGAGGGTTATGGGCACCAGTCTCCAAAGTTTGGAGAACTCTACATAAGAATCTTCTGTGCAGATGGGCAGTCTCCTCCTTCCACCTTTCAAGGATGTTGCAGGGTGCTCTTCTGGTCTACTGGAGTCCCCAAAGAAGTGCTTTAGATAGCTCTGTGTGATTACTAACTTCCCTGTAGCATGAGCTCCTTACTCTGCTGCCATCTTGCTGGTTGCTTCAAAAAAAGGCATTATTTTTACAATATGAGGAGGAAAGATTCTTAGAGATATATTCCTACCCATTCATTTTCTGAGAACTTGGAGCTCATAGGGGCTGGAAGCTTATCCACAGAAAGTGCTCAGTCCCGAAACTGAATGAATGAGTGAATGGACAAGGGTTAGAAAGAGAGAAATTAACCTTTGCTTCCTCTGTCATGAATGGATCATTTTCTAAACTAAATGAGTTTCTAAACAACACTATTAGTAATTCAGGATATGATCTTTCTGAACATTTTTAAGAAGTGTTTTTAGACATTTATTCTAACTATTTAGATAGCATTAGACTGCCTCTTACTGCCCTCCATTTATACCTGAATGTCTGTTAAATATGCTGCAGAACATTCTGAATGCCTTGATCACCCACCTGATCATTAGGCTGCAATTGATTTTCTGAATTAGCTTATAGCCTTACTTTGGAGATGAGTTCTTGAATAAGTAGAGGATGTGAATTCAGAACCCCTGCTCCTGGTCCCCCCATGCAGCTCCAGAAAGTTTGTGGGTCTACTTCTCCCCAGAGGGTGCAGTCTCTTGGGATTGGTCTATTACCCATGTTAGCTCTCTCATAGACTTTCTGCATGATGGTCCTGTCGAGGAGTACATTCAGCCACGTGCCCAGGATGCAACTGATGAACAGCCTTGAAAGGTATGTGCCTAAGCCCAACAACATATTTTCTTAATGAAGTCAAGTGGCCATTGGCTCCACCTCATTGTTATAATTTCTTCCATTGCTAGAATCACCATATGTGTACAACAGAATACCATCAAGTCCACTCTAGTCCATAGTTCTTCCCTCAATCCTGAGGGGACTGGCATGGTGATGTCCACTCCACCTCCAAGTGAGAGAGGGCTTATATTCCATGGATATGGTGGGTGGGATGATCCTGCCTGCAGAGGCAGGCCCTCTCCATTCCCTGGGCTGGCCGTTGCCCATCATTATCTCCTCGCCAGGTGACTTGGATGAGTCCATTGAGCAGTAGGGTAGGAGTTGCAGCTCCACTGAGATTCCACACATACCTGGCACAGGGGTAGGCCAGAGACTCGTCTCTGGAGGTATACCTAAAAACTCCAGCATCACATATAAGTTTGAATAGAAGGGACTGATGAACCATGTGCAGGGAGGACTTATTTGAGTCCAATTCTGTCACTCTCAGGAGCACAGATTCCAAAATAGAGCCCACTGATAAGGCATCAATCTCTGGGGCTATCCCCCCTTATATAGGACCTGGGTGTCTCCAGAGCTCTCAGGAGCCCCTCTATGTGGGGTGATAGGCACTTTGACATTCTATAAGCTCCTGCTGAGGTGTGCATAAGAGTTGCCTCTCGGATTACCTCCCGACTCTCTTTGAAGTCTCTTAGCCACTTGAACTCATTTGTCTTTACCTTTTCCCCCTTTTATTCGAGGTCTTTTTCCAGTTGTGTTGCCAATTGGCCCCTGGTATTAATCCCTTGTTGCCAGGGAGGCTCATTCCTGGGAGTCATGTCCCATGTTGGGGGGAAGGTAATGCATTCATATGCTTTGTTTGGCTTAGAAAGAGGCCACATTTGAGCAATAAGGAGGCTCTCAGGTGGCAACACTTAGGCACCCCACAACAGCAAGCTAAGTCTCAGTTACAAGAGCAAAGTCTCACAAGGGTAGTCATCAATAAAAAGAACTCATCAGGGGGTCATCCTCTTTTGATAGACATTGTCCCTGCACTCAGAGGAACATTGCTGCTCTCTTGGAGACTGTGGCAGAGCTATCCAGGCTAGGAATTCAGATTCCCTCATTTACTGTGTGATTGTCTACCCATCGTGACCATGCCCCATCTTTTGATCTTTTGAACAATTTTGTATATCTTTCATGTATATTTGGATGAACTAACTCCCATGAATCCCCCCTCCCAGACACCCTCCACCAATAATCCCCTGCAGTACCCATTGCTACCCCTATGTTTTTTTAATAGTCACAAGTCTAATGGGTGTAAGATGATAACTCATTGTAGTTTTGATTTGCATTTCCCTAATAGCTAGTAATGTTGAGCATCTTTTCATGTGCTTTTTAGACATTTGTATTTCTACATTTTAAAAGTATCTATTCAAATTACTTGCCCAGTTTTTAAATGGACTGTTTGTCTTTTTATTTTGAGGTATCAGATTTCTTCATATATGCTGGATATTAGGCTCATATCAGATATATGATTACTGAATATTTTCTCCCGTTGTGTAGGTTGCCTTTTCACTTTCTTGACAAACAACCTTGAGGTGCAAAAGTTTTTAAATTTAGAGAGGTTCCTTTCATCTATTTTTTCTTTCATTGCTCCTGCTTTTGGTGTGAAGTAGATGCTTCCCTATATTATCCTCCAAAGTCTTTATGGTTTTGGCTTTTTAATACTTAGATCTTTGATCCCTCTTCAGTTAATTTTTGTATAAGGTGTGAGAGAGTATTCTTCTCTCATTCTTTTAGATATGGATATCCAGTTCTCCAAGCACCATTTTTTGAAGAGGCCATTCTCTCCCATTTGAGTGGGCTTGGTGGCCTTGTCAAATATCAGATTACTGTACATTCTCAGATCAATATCAGAACTCTCAATTTTGTCCCATTGGCCAGTATGTCTATCCTTGTGCCAAAACCATGCAGTTTTTACCACTGTAGCTTTGGAATATGCTTTAAAGTCAGGTAGTGTGATTCGTGTGATTTCATTTTTCTTTCTCAATATGCTTTTGGATATTCAAGACCTCTTGCCCTTCCAAATAAATTTCATAGTTTTCCAATTCAGTAAAAAAAAAAAAATGCTGTGTTGATTTTTATAGGGATTGCATCAAATCTGTATATTAGTTTGGGTAGGATAGATATCTTAATGAACTTTAGTCTTCTTATCCATGTACAGGAAATATTCTTCCATTTATTTAAGTCTTCTTCAATATCCTTTAATTGTATTATGTAGTTTTCTGCATAAAAGGCATTTACATTTCTTTAAATTTAATAATTCTTTTTTTTATTTTTTAAAAGATACTTACATTACATAAATGTTACACAAAAGTTGTAGGGATTCTCATATGCCCCACCTCCCACTCCTCTCACAACCTCCCAAATAAACATCCTTCATTAGTGTGGCACATCACCTGCAATAGATATAGACATCTTGGGGCTTTGCCACAAAGCATGGACCATAGTTCACATTGAAACCACACTCTCTCCCACACAGTTCTGCATGTTATATGATGATATAAAATGGCCAATATCTGTCATTGCAATGTCACCCAGGATAATTCCCAAGTCCTGAAAAAGCCCCTGTATTACAACTGCTTTGCCCTCTCCTCAAAGAATCCTGTGGCCACTGGCTCTCCATTAATGTTGTAATTACTTCCATTGCATGAATCACAGTATTTCTATAACAGAATATAAGTAAGTCCACTCTAGTCCATAGCTCTTCCCCCAATCCTGAGGATTCTGAGATGGTGATGTTCACTCCACCTCTAAGTGAGTGGGGGCTTATATCCCATGGATAAGATAGATAGGATTATCCTGCCCACAGCTGTAGACTGTCTCCATTCCCTGGGATGGCCGTTGTCCATCATTATCTCCCCACCATGTGTCCAGGGTGAGTCCATTGAGCTGAAGAGTAGGACTTGCAGCTCCACTGAGATTCCGGGCCCAGCTGGCACATGGACATCCCAAAGACTCTGGTCTCTGGAAGTACACCTACAAAGTCCAGCACCACATATAGGTTTGAATAGAAGGGACAGATGGATCATGTGCAGTGAAGACATATTTGGGCCCAACTCTGTCACTTTTAGCAAGGATTCCGAAGTAGGGCACACCGATAAGGCATGAAACTCTGGGGCTATCTGCCCTGATATAGGACCTGGGTGTTTCCAGAGGCCTCAGGAAGCCCTCTGTTTGGGGTGATATCCACGTTGGAAGTCTATGAGGTCCTATTGAGATTTGCATAAGCATTACCTCTGGGATGACCTCCCGGCTCACTTTGAAGTCTCTTAGCCATATGAACTCATTTGTCATTATCTTTTCCCCCTTTTATTTGAGGTCTTTTTTCCAGTCATATTGCCCATTGGCACTTGTTAGTAATCCTTCATTGCCAGGGAGGCTTATCCCTGGGAGTCATGTCCTGTGCTGGGAGGATGGTAATGTATTCATATGCTGAATTTGGCTTAGAGAGAGGCCACACTTGAGCAACAAGGAGGCTCTCAGGAGGCAACACTTTGGCACCCCATAATAAAAGGCTAAGTTTCAATTTCAAGAACAAAGACTCAAAAGGCTAGTCATCAATAACAAAAGCCCATCAGTGGATCATTCTCCTTTGCCAGACCCTACCCCTGCACTTGGGGACTGTTGCCTCTCCCTTGGAGAATATGGGAGAGCTCTCCAGGATGTGAATTCAGTATTCTCTCATTTATTGAGTGGTTCTCCACCCACAGTGACCCTGCCCCATGAGCATTTGAACAATTTAAAAAACTTTTTATGTATGTTCAGGTGAACTTCCTCCCATGCACCCTCCCATTCCTAACACCCCCCATCAATGATCCTCTCCTTCCCCAGTTGTAACCCTTCCATGATCTTTAAAGATGAAGCCAATACAATAGTCATATACAATTAATAGGAAAATGAAATAATAATGATGTTTAAATGTAGGAGTTAAAATACATGAAAATTTAAAAAAAAAACTAAAAATGAAATAAAATTAAAGGATTGTGTTATCCAAAATCAGAAAAAATTAAAAAAAAAAATTTTTTGCCATTTTGTCTCTTATCACTACAATATCTGGTGTTCAATCTGTATTGTGGCACCTTATCCTTCTCACTCCCCAATGTCTCACTATTTTTCGTCACAGCATAGTCACACACAGAATATAAGACACTCTCATATACCCAACCTTCTCCCCATTTCCTCATCCCATATGAAAACTTTTTTGAATGAGTATGGTAGCATTTTTATAACTGATATACAGATAGTAAAATATAGCTACTAAACATTGTCAATGGTTGGCAGTATAGTTTACATTTTGTATTGTACACTTTTATAAATCTTGATGATATTTACCATGCCCCATGTCCATCACTGTAAGGTAATGAAAAACATTTCCACTAAATACCTCCTGTTTGATCTATTCTGTTCCTTTCTTCTCATCCCCTGGGGCCCATAACGACACCCTGGCTTGACTCATTGGATGACAAGATTCATAGTTACATGCAAGAAGAATTAATGACATGCTGGTGTGTCCTCCACTATTAGGAAACGCCCTTGCTCTTAAGAGATGCACATCCGTCTATTTCTTTTTTCTTTTTTTTTTTTATTATGGGTAAAAATCAAAATTCTCACAATACATACAAACATTTGCAAAATGATATATAAATATATATGCATATATGTGTATTTGCTTACAAAAATGTTATATATATATATATATATATACATATACATATATTTTAAGAGGTGCTTAGATTACCCAAAATATTACACGGAACCCACTGGGATTCCCATGTTGCCCACCTCCCATACCTCCCACCACATCCGTCTATTTCTAAGAAAATCAGTCTTCCCAAAGGTGGGAGTCCATCTCCTCTCTCATTTTGTGGGTCTCCACTTTTTGATACAACACATTATGACAGGATGAAGACTCACACACTCCCTAGAAGCCTGCTGCAGCTATGCCATGCCCTAAATACCCCCCAACCAACACCCTAAAGCAGTGACACTTCTTTGTCATATTGTCATAAGAGCATTCCCGCCACTGTACTTTCAACTTCATACCCACAAATCTCAAGTGTTCACCTGGCCTCTCTCCCATCCCTCCCCTCAGTATCCTCGGTTTTCTAGGCTTTACTTCCCAATCTACCCACCTGTCAACCCTGCACCACCCAACCCAATATATCACTACCTTCCTCTCCTATCCCTTCAATACACAACTACACCTTATCACTTTAACATAGGTTATGTCCATATGGATGATGGCTCAAAACTTTCTCATCTCTTTCTCTTTCTTGTACACCTTTCTTTCAGACAATAGTTCTCAGAGACTGCTCAATTTCCTGAATTCATATCAGTGAGGTCATGTACTGTTCATCTTTCAATGCCTGGCTTTCTTCACTCAACATAAGGTCTTCCAGATTCATCCAAGTTATCCCTTGTTTAGCACTTTATTCCTTCTTACAGCTGAGTAATACTCCATTGTATGTATGTACCACATTTTGTTTATTCATTCTTCTGTTGATGGGCACCTGGGTTGATCCCAACTTTTGGCAATAGTGAACAATGCCACTATGAATGTTTCTGTGCATATATCTGTTCGGGTTTTTGCTTTCACTTCTTCTGGCTATATACCCAGCAGGAGAATCACTGGATCATATGGTAGATATATAGTTAGTTTTTTGAGGAACCGGCAAACTGTCCGGTTGGACCAGTGGCTGGACCATTCCACAATCCCACCAGCAGTGGATGAGGGTTCCCATTCCTCCACATCCTCTCTAACACGTATAGTCTGCTGTTTTTTAAATAGCTGGCATTCTAATGGGTGTAAGATGGTATCTCAATGTAGTTTAGATTTGCATTTCTCTAATAGCTAGAGATGTTAAGCATTTTTTCATGTGCTTTTTACCCATATGTTTTTCTTCCTTCAAGAAGTGTCTTTTCAGATCACTTGCCCATTTTTTAAATGGGTTGTTAGTCTTTTTATTTTTGAGGTGTAGGATTTCTTTATATATGCAGGATATTGGGCTACCTTTTTATTTTCTTGAAAACATCCTTTGAGGTACAAAGGTTTTTAATTTTGAGGGGATCCCATTTATCTAATTTTCATTTGCTGCTCATGCTTTAGGTGTGAAGTTCATGAAATCATTTCCTATTACAAGGTCTTGTAGATGCTTCTATACATCATCTTCCAAGGTCTTTATGGTCTTGGCTCTTATATTTAGATCTTTGATCCATCTTGAGTTCATTTTCATATATGGTGTGAGATGGTGTTCCTCTCTCATTCTTCTGCATATGGATGTCCAGTTCTCCATGCACCACTTGTTGAAGAGGCCATTCTTTCCCAATTGAATGGGCTTGGTGGCTTTGTTGAATATCATATGACTGTATAAGTGAGGATTTATTTCAGAACCTTCAATTTGGTTCATTGCTTAACGTGTCTATCCTTAAGCCAATACTATGCGGTTTTTATGGCGGTAGGTTTGTAGTATTTATTAAAGTCAGATAGTATGATACTTCCAACTTCATTTTTTCTTTTTCAATATGTCTTTGGTGATTTGGGGCCCCTTAACTTTCCAAATAAATTTTGTTGTTTGTTTTTCCAATTCCTTAGAAAATACAGTGTTGATTTTTATTGGGATTGCATTAAATCTGTAGATTAGTTTAGGTAAGATAGAAATCTTGGTGATGTTTACTCTTCCTATCCATGAACAGGAAATATTCTTCCATTTATTTAAGTCTTCTTTGATTTCCTTTAATACTGTTGTGTAGTTTTTGGTATGTAAGTCCTTTACATCTTTAGTTAAATTTATTCCTAGGTATTTGATTCTTTGATTACTATTATAAAAGGTAATTTTTTCTTCAATTCTTCCTCAGATTGCTCATTATTGGTGTTCAGAAATTCTACTGATTTTTTATCATTGATCTTACAGCCAGTGATGTTATAAGTTTTAGAAGCTTTGTTGTAGATTTCTCAGGGCTTTCTATGTATAAGATATTGTCACCTGCAAATAATGAATTTTTCACTACTTCTTTTCCAATTTGGATGACTTTTATATATTTTTCTTGCTCAATACTTGAGCAAGTACTTCTAAGACAATGTTAAATAGGAGTAGTGATAGTGGGCATCCTTGTCTTGTTCCCGATCTCAGAAGGAAGGCTTTTAGGATTTCACCATTGAAGATGATGTTAGCTTTGGGTTTTTCACATATACCCTATATAGTGTTCAGAAAGTCTCCTTCTATTCCTATCTTTTGCAGTGTTTTTATCAGGAAAGGGTGCTGTATTTTGTCAAAAGCTTTTTCTGCATCTATAGAGATGATTATGTGATTTTTTTCTTTCTATCTGTTTATGTAGTGTATTACATTGATTGATTTTCTTATGTTGAACCATCCTTGCATACCCGGGATGAAACCCACTTGGTCAAGGTGTATAATTCTTTTGATATGTTGTTGAATGCAATTAGCAAGTATTTTCTTGAGGATTTTAGCATCTAGGTTTGTTAGAGGAATTGGTTTGTAATTTTCCTTTCTCAAGGTATCTTTGTTTGACTTTGGTATTAGGGTAATATTGGCATCATAGAATGTGTTAGGCAATGTTCCTTCTACTTCTATTTTTTGGAAGAGCTTAAGCAGGATTGATGTCAGCTCTTTCCAGAATGTTTGGTAGAATTCAGTTGTGAAGCCGCCTGGTCCTGGGCTCTTCTTAGTTGGGAGGTTTTTGTTGACTGAGTCTATCTCTGTACTTATAATTGGACTGTTGAGTTCATCAATTTCTTATTTTGTCAATGTAGGTTGCTTGTGACTTTCTAGGAATTTGTCCCTTTCCTCTAAATTATCATTCTTGTTGACATATAATTTTTCAAAGTATCCTCTTATGATACTCTTTATTTCTGTGGGGTCAGTAGTGATATCCCATTCTTCATTCCTTATTTTGTATATTTGCATCTGCTTTCTCTTTATCTTTGTTAGTCTGATTAAGGGTTTGTCAATTTTATTGATTTTCTCGAGGAACCAGCTTTTGGTTTTGTTTATTTTTTCTAGTGCTTTCTTATTTCCTATTTCATTTAGTCCTGTTCTAATCTTTGTTATTTCATTCTTTCTACTTCCTTTGGGGTTAGTTTGTTGTTGGTTTTCCAATTCCTCCAGTGTGCACTTAGGTCTTCAATTTTAGCTCTTTCTCCTTTTTTAATGTATGGATTTCTTCCTATGAATTTCCCTCTCAGTATATCTCTGGCTGCATTCCATACGTTTTGATATGTTGTGTTGTCATTTTCATTTGATTTGAGGTAGTTACTGATTTCTTTGAGATTTCCTCCTTTACCCACTGTATGTCTAATAGTGTGTCATTTAGCTTCCTTATCTTTGTGCCTAATCTGGTTCTCTAGCCATTAGTGATTTCCAATGTCATTCCATTGTATTTAGAGAAATTACTTTGTATAATCTCAATCTTTCTGAATTCATTGAGAGATATTCTGTTGCCTAGCATGTGGTCTATCTTGGAGTAGGATCCATGTGCACTTGAGAAGAATGTATATCCCACTCTATTTGGGTGTAATGTTCTGTATATGCCTATTAATTCCCGGTCCTCTAATGTTTTATTCAGAGTCTTTGTTTCTTTATTGATTCTCTGTCTAGATGTTCTGTCTAATTGTGATAATGGTGGTATTAAGGTCCCCCATTATAAATGAAGTGGCATTTATTTCTTCACTTAGTTTTTCCAGTGTTTGTCTCATTCATTTTGAGGCACCCTGATTAGGTCCATAAATGTTTATGATTGTTCTTTATTATTGAAAGATTACCCCTATTACTAATACATAGTGCCGATCTTTGTCTCTTACAATAGTTTTGCATTTAAAGTCTATTTTTGTCTGATATTAGGATAGCTATGCCTGCCTTTTTTTGGTTATTGTTTGCTTGCAAATTTGTTTCCAACACATTCACTTTCAGCCTCCTTGATTCCCTGTGTCTAAGATGGGTTTCTTGTAGACAACTTATAGATGGATCATATTTCCTTATCCATTCTAACAATCTGTGTCTCTTGACTGGTGAGTTTAATCCATTAACATCCAGGGTTATTACTCTCAATTAATTTCTTACATCAGCCATATGTATGATACATATGTATTATGTAAGTCATATGTTGTTTCTATTTCTCTTTTTGTCTTTTTAGTTGTTCTTACAATCTCCTCCAACTGTCTCTCTCCTGTTTTTTTTTTTCCATTTAACCAGTAGAACTTCCTTTAGCATTTCATGAGGTGCAGGTTTCTGATTGGCATATTCTCTTAATTTCTGTTTATCTGTGAATATTTTGAACTCTCCATCATTGCTGAATGACAGCTTTGCTGGATAGAGAATTCGTGGCTGGAAGATTTTTCTTTTAGTAACTTGACTATGTCATACCACTGTCTTCTTGGTGCCACAGTTTCAGATGAGAAATCAGCACTTAATCTTTTTGTGCTTCCCTTGTATGTGATGGTTCTCTTTTCTCTTGCTGCAATGAGTATATTCTCTTTCTCTTGAGCATTGGTCATTTTGATAATTATATGTCTTGGAGTAGGTCTGTAGGGATTTATACTGTTTGGGGTGCACTGTGCTTCCTGGACATGTACATCCATATCCCTCAGTAGGGTTAGGAAATTTTCAGCCAATATTTCCTTCAACACTCCTTTTGTTCTCTTCCCTTCTCCTCTCCTTCTGGGATGCCTATAATGCACATGTTTGTGCATTTTGTGTGGTCAGTTAAATCCCTACTGCATTTTTTCTATCTTTTTATCAGTGTGTTCTACAATGTTTAATTTCAGATGTACTGTCTTCCATATCACTCATTCTTTCTTCTGCCTCTTCAAATCTGCTGTTATGTGATTCCAGTATCTTTTTGATTTCTTAGATTTTGCCTTTCATCACCATCATATCTGTTACCTTTTTATGTATGTTTACAATTTCTTAAGTATGTTCTTCTAGTATCTTCTTAATATCCTTAATCTCTTCCTTCACTTCATTATTTTGATCCACGATATTTGTCTGAACAGCTTTGATTAATTCTTTGATGTTCTGCATCTCTTCCTGGTTTTTAGTTTGTTCATTGCAATTGTCCATGTCTTCCTGTTTCTCAGTATGGTTTGTAATTTTTTGTTGCCCTCTGATCATCATTTTATCTTGATGGATTTATTCAGTTGATTAGCTTCTCTCTCTGCTCTAGAGTTTTATTTAGCTGTTGGTTCTGTGTGTGTATTAAGTTTTCTTTTTAACACTTTATTCTTCTTGTTGTATTTCCTTGCTTTTTTCTATGTTCCCTTGAAGGAAAAAGATTAAGGCCCAAGGAATTGAAAGAGGTAAGAAAGGAAAAATGATAATAGTAATATTGATAAAAGTTAGAAAAGGGGTCATATCACATTTATTTAAATGAATTTTTAACTCATGTAGGAAGTGTAGAGTAATAGAGGAAAAAAGTGGAGTATTTACAATGGATTGGGAAACCAATTAAAGAAAAATATATAGAATGATTTAAAAGGCCAGAATGATGAGGAGAGAGGTAAATAGTAAAGAAAGGGCTGAATCGGAAAAGGTAATTAAAAAAGAAAGAGAAAAGAAAACAGAATAGACAAGATAGACATTGACACCTGTGAGTTTGAGGACTAATGTAAAAAAAAAAAAGGTGGAATGTAAGAAGCACAACATAAAGCAGAAAGTGGAAATATGAAGGAAGGAAAAGAGATAGCAGTCGTAGACAAAATCAATATACACAGAGATTGGAAAATCAAGGAAGAAGAACCACAGCAAAGAAGAAATGAGCTAGCAGCACCTAATTTTTTTAAAATGTGGGGGGTGGGGAAAGAGGAAAGAAAAGCAAGAAACAAACAAACAAAGAAAAGAAACAAACAAACACACAGGCATGCAGTCAAACAAAGCTAAGGAAAATCAACATTCCTTCTTGGGCCCTTGTGGAGCCCCTCAGCCTGCTTTCATCAATCAATATCTTGCAGCCTTCTCTCTGCAGGTTTTGAGGCAGATTTTAGCAATTAAATTAAATTAAAAAATTCTTTTTTGAAGAAATAAGGGACCCAAAAGATGGTCTCTTCTGGACCACCACCTCTGCCAAGGGTACCCTAAATAGGCTTGTGCAAACTTTTCGAACACTTCTCACTGACTGACCCCTCCAGGGGAGCTGAGACTCTGAAAGGCAGTGTGGAACTATAAAACTGGCTGCCTCTTCCCCCTCCTGAGCCAAGCCTCTGTGTCCCACAGTTGTTAGGTAAATCAGGCTTCCTCAGCAGATTCACTTCTCCCCTCAGCCTGGCATCACTTCTTTCTGGCTGGTTTGCTCCCAAAAAGCTGCAAGAGGTCCAAGCACCCAAACTGAGAGGAACAAAACCCCCTCACCCTTTGCCAGGACCCTCCCACTCTCAGAGAGTGCTCCCTCTCACCGAGTTGCTGGGTGTGTGGGGCTTAGCCATCTGTGTCCATGATTTCCAGCTGGGGAAAAAACTCACAATTTTATATTGAGCAGTCCACCTCGCTGTCCATCTCCCCCAGATCAATGACCCCAAGGTTCTCGTTCTGAAGGCTCCCAGAACAGCCCACCCAGGCAGGATCCTGTCCCTAATCAGCCATCCTCCACAATTGAAATGGTGAGTGCCCATCATTTAAAATTTATTCTTAGGTATTTTATTCTTTTAGTTGCTATTGTAAATGGGATTTTTTTCTTGATTTCCTCCTCAGATTGCTCATTATTGGTGTACAGAAATGTTACTGATTTTTGCACATTGATCTTATGGCCTGCAAATTTACTGAATTCATTTATAAGCTCTAGAAGCTTTGTTGTAGATTTCTCAATGCTTTCTATGTATAGTATCATATCATCTGCAAATAGTGAAATTTTTACTACTTCCTCTCCAATTTGGATGCATTTTATATCCTTTTCTTGCCTAAGTACTCAAACAAGTACTTTTAACACAATATTAAAGAGAAATGGTGATACTATGCATCCTTTTCTTGTTCCTGATCTTAGAGAGAGAGCTTTTAGAATTTCACCATTTTATATGTGTTTGCTTTGGCTTCTCAAACATACCATTTATCATGCTGAGGAAGTTTCCTTGTATCTTTATCTTTTGTAGTGTTTTTATCAGGAAGGTGTGCTGTAATTGTGGAGTGATTTTTCTACATCTATAGAGATGATCATGTGATTTTTTTTTTCTTTCTATCTGGATGAAACCCCTCTTGTCAAAGTATATAGTTTGTTTGATGTGTTATTGAATACGATTACCAAGTATTTGCTGAGGATTCTGGCATCTAGTTTCATTAGAGAGATTGGTCAGTAGTTTTCCTTTCTTGTGCTTTGTTTGTCTTTGGTATTAAGGTGATTTTGGCATCATAGAAAGAGTTAGACAATTTACCTTCAACTTCTAATTTTTGAAGATTTAAGGTGGGTCGCTGTTAGTTTTCTGGAATGTTTGGTATAATTCACCTGTGAAGCCATCTGGTCCTGGGATCTTCTTAGTTGGGAGGTTTTTGATGAATGTTTCTATCTCGTTATTTGTGATTATTCAGTTTAGTTCCTAAATTTCTTCTTTGGCCACTGTATGCTGCTTGTGTGTTTCTGGGAATTTGTCCATTTCCTCTAAATTATCATCTTGTTGGCATATAACTTTTCAAAATATCCTCTTATGTTACTCTCTCTTTCTGTGGTGTCAATGGTGATATCTGCTTTCTCATTTCTTATTTTGTATATTTACAACTTCTCTCATTTTTCCTTTGGTAGTCTTGTTAAGGGTTTATCAATTTTATTGACCTTCTCAAAGAACCAGGTTTTGGTTATGCTTTTTTTCTGGTGCTGTCTTATTTTTATTTCATTTAATTCTACTCTAATGTTTGTTATTTCCATGTTTTTACTTCCTTTATGGGTAGTGTGTTTTTCATTTTCTATTTCCACTAGGTGTGAAATTAAGTCTTTGATTTTAGCTCTTTCTTCTTTTTTGATATATGCATGTATGGCTATGAATTTCCATCTCAATACAGCTTTTGTTTTATCCCATATGTTTTGATATGTTGTGTTGTTATTTTCATATGTTTCAAGGTAGTTACTGATTTCTTTTGAGATTTCCTCCTTGACCCACTCTTTGTCTAACGGTTTGTTATTTTAACTTCCATATCTTTGTGCCTAATGTGGTTCTCTGTCCCTTACTGATTTCATCTTCATTCCAATTTGGTCTGAAAAATTACTTTGTATAATTTCAATATTTCTGAATTCATTGATAATTGTGTTGTGTCCTAACATGTGGTCTATCTGGGCTAATGATCCATTTGCATTTGAGAAGAATGTATATCCCACTGTATTTGGGTGTATTCTGTATATATCTATTGTGTCCAGATTCTCTAATGTATTATTCAAAGTCTTTGTTTCTTTATTGATTTTCTGAAGAGATATTCTGTCTAGTGGTGATAATGATGTGTTAAAGTCCTGCAGTATAATTTTAGAGGCAACTATTTCTCCATCCAGGTTTCCTAGTCTTTGTATCATATATTTTGAATTGCCATGGTGAGGTGCAAAAAAGTTTATGTTTGTTCTCTCTTCTTGAAAGTTTACTGATTTTATTAATACTTAGTGTCCATCTTTGTCTATTAAAATTGTTTTGCATTTAAAGTCTATGTTGTCTGATATTAATATAGCTATTCTCATCCTTTTTTGTTTATTGTTCCTTGTAAAATTGTTTTCCAACCATTCACTTTCAGCCTCCTTGAATCCTTGGATCTAAATTCGGTTATTTGTATACAGCATATAGATGGATCATATTTTCTTATCCATTCTGCCAAACTGTGTCTCTTGACTGTTGAGTTTATTCCATTACCATTCATTGTTAATACTCTCAAGGAATTACTACATTGGCCATATTTTCTTTCAGTTTAGGTAAGCCATGTGTTGTGTTTCTTTCTCTTTTTGTCTTTTTAGTTGTTCCTACAGTCAACTCCAACTCTCTCTCCCTTGTTTTTACATTTTGAACTGCATAATTCCCTTTAGTATTTCTTAAAGTGCAAGTTTCTTATTGACATACTCTCATAATTTCTGTTTAAAGTTTCTCTCATGAATATTTATGTAAAAACTCTCAACATTATACTGGCAAATCAGGAAATGAAAAAAAGCAAATAAACAGAAATACTGGCAAATAACATCCACTAACACATTAAAAGAATTATACACCATGACCAAGTAGGTTTTTTCATAAGTATGCAATGGTGGTTCAACATAAGAAAATCAATTAATTTAGTATACCACATTTATAAAAATGAATGGGAAAACCCATGATCATTTTGATTCATGAAGACAAGACAAGGCAATTAACAGAAAAACAACATAATTTCTTGATCAATATGCTTAGAAAAATAGGAACAGAAGTTGTTTTAGTTTGCTTGGCCGTCTAAAGTAGATGCTACAAAATGGGTTGAATTTTTCTTTTTTAGAAGGTACCAAGGATTGAACCTGGGACCTTGTAAATGTGAAATGCATGCTCAACCACTGAGCTACACCTGTTCCACAAAACAGGTTGACTTTTAACAATGTGAGTTTATTCCCTTACAGTTTGAGGCCATGAGAATGTCCCAGTCAAAACATCATCAATGTGATGCTTTCTTCCTGGAGATTGGCTAAAAGCAAGCCTTGGGACCTCTGTCACACGGTAAGTCAAATGGCAGCATATATTGACCTCTCTCTTCTCTTCTGAATTTTGTTGCTTTCATCTTATTGCTTATATGACTTTTATCTTCATATGAATTTCATTCTTTTATTAAGGATTCTAGGAACAAGATTAAGAATCCCCCTGGATGAGGTGAGCTAGATATTAAAATACTACACAGCAGAAGGCCCCACTTATAATGAGTCCATAACCACAGAAGTGGAATTATTTTAGGGAAATGATTTTCTGTGGTACATGAAACTTCAAACCATCACAGAAGGAAAATTCCTCAACATGTAAAGGATCTATATGAAAAACTCACAGTTTACATCATACACAAAAAGGAGGAAAGCTTTCCCTCTAGGATCTGGAACAAAAAAAGATGCCCACTATCACTGTTGTTATTCAGTATTATACTAGAAATTCTATCCAGAGCAGTTAGGCAAGAAAAAGAAATAAAAGTCATCAAATGATGACATGTCCCTATATATAGAAAGTCCAGAAAGATCTAAACCAAGGCTGCTAGACCTAATAAATGAATTAATCAAAGTGGCAGAGTACAATATCAAATTGGAAGTAACCCAAGTGTCCATCAATGGATGAATGGATAAACAAAATGTGGCACATACTTACAATGGGATGAAATACTGACATATGCAACAACATGGATGAATCTCAAAGATCTTATGGTTTTTGAAATAAGCCAGCCAATATTGGACAAATCTCACTGACATGATCTAAGTTTATTGTGCAGACTCACAGAGGTAGAGTCTGGAAGGCAGGTTACCAGGAGGTAGAAAGGGAGTAAAGAGTGGTGAGTCAAGGCTCTATCTGGGCAGATTCTATGGTAAGGTGGATAGTGGACATTTAGCAGTGGATGGGTGTGATGGTGGTATAGCAATGTGATTGGGGTTGATGATGCTGGGTGTGAGTGTGAGCAGGATTGGGTGGTTGGATAGGCTATCCATAGAATTGTGGGGAGGTCTGGAGAAAGGAGCAGATGAACTATGTATAGGTTGAGGACTGTGATTGAGAATACAATTGTAGGGGTGTTCTTTTGACAACTATGGCTGAGGAGGGTCAAAGGTGCATGTTGTCAGTAGTCGGGGGATGTATGGGGAAGGATGCCCCTGTGGCATGACTTCATTAAATATGAATGTGTTCATGTGGTCAGGGGGTGTTATCTCAGTGGGTGGAGACCCACACAGTAACAAAAAATATTCAATTCCTACCCTGGGGAGTCCTACTGTCTCTTCTAATAGAATGGGAAGGATTTCTAGAGTACATATGCAAATGCCTAATAAAATAAAACAGATCAATACTCCAAGCCCTTCATATTAATACTTGTGCTTATGAATGTTATTCTTGTAAAATTAAAACTTAGCCTATAATATCTATTGCTTAAGAGTTACCACTAGAAAACCTCCTTGTTACACAAATGTGGCCTTTGTCTAAGCCAAACTCATCAAACTAACTCACTATCTTGCTCACTGCATGGGACATGATTTCTGGGGATGTGCCTCTCTGGCACTAATGGATTATTACCAAGTGCCAATCAGTGCTGCATTTGGAAAATACCTTGACCAAAAGGGATAAACATTAAATACAAAGAACTTTTTATGTCTAAGAGATTTCAAAGTGAGATGGACGCTGTTCCAGAGTTTACCTTAAGCACATCTCAGGCAGATATCACTAACTGCCTCAGTAAACAAAGCCGCAAACAGGGCTGCTCCTGAGGGCTTTAGAGATATATGGATACTATATGCAAGGCAGACAACCTTAGGAAATGAACACCCATCGGTGGGCCTTAACTTGGAATATATGATAACCTATTTCTCCACTGGTTCAGAGATAGGCTCATTTATAATTTTCCAACACATGATATTATGTATCTTTTATTTGAACTTAAAATTAGCCCTATACCCATTAAGCATATGTTTCAGAGACTCATATCATCAGTCTGTTCATATTTTGGCTGAACCCTGAATCTCAGCAGAGTTACAGCCAACACCTACTCTCCAGTATATTGAACTCACCCAGGACACACCCCCAAAAATGGTGGGCAATCCCCATACCAAAACTAACTGCAAGCAAAAACAGTTCATTCCATCAAACCCATAAGATCTAATTCCTCTTTCAATCTGAACCAGAGCAGACATTGCCATCCCAAATCCTCAAGAATGAGGACTGAACAAGCATAAGGAGGGAATGTGACCATGCACCATAGTAGACTTTTTATTATTGTAGGAATGGAAGAGCTTGTAACACTGATATAAAGATAATTGTTACCATAGGTTTTGAGGGGGGGGGAAGGAGGGAAGAATAGCTGGAACATAATTTGTGAACTTACAAATCAAACATGCAAAATAAAAAAGTCAGAAATAGAGAGTTCTTCGCAGAATATTAAATATGGCAAATATCCTTGTTCATAAGAAGAAAATTGACTGATTCTGAAATCTACAATCTAACAAACTTTATGGTGATTCTTATCAAGGTCTTAGTATATTAAATAACTTCAAAAAAATAGGAATTTCCAATAAATTCACAAATAAAAGCCACATTCATTGATCTTATTTCCAATATGGGATGCTACATATTTCCATATAGTCCTATATATTTATAAATAGTCATATTTAATGATTAATTGAACAAATATGCTTTGATTTAATATATTTTTATATCAATTCTTTTATCTGAATACGTTCAAAGCATAGGATTGGAGACAATGCTTTAGAGATGTGTCAGTATAAAGTGCACGAGGAAATCAGGGATTATTAAGTGAAGTGATTGTACCTAATAGTGTTGAAGATGTTAAAATATTTAGGAACAATCAGATTAAGCCTCAAATAAAAAATGTGGAACCTGCCATAACAATGCTAAACACCACTTGAATTAACTTCCTAAGCAAGTCTCTTCATGAAAGTTAAGGCATGGGCTGGGACAGGACGGGGGCATTAGAATCAGAAAGGATATATCTGAGAGTTGCCTGAGGACTATAAGTACCCTAAATCCCCACCTCCAGCAAATTCCCATTGTCAGATGAGACACTCCCTCTAGGCCTGAATGATGAGGCTCTTCTCTCCTTCCTGGAAATCCCTGAAGAAGTTATTTTGCAAAGGAAAGTCACCTAATATGCCTTACCAGGACTACCATGTTATATTCATGTTGAAAATGATAATCAGAGAATTAAAAGTATGCTTTTTAAAGCACTGGTTACAAAAGAAAGGGAATATTTACCTACAAAACTTACTAAGTATCCAAAGCAAGCAAACAGAAAAGTGAATTTACATTATGTGTTTATTGAATGGACTCTATGGATCCCAGACTGTGGAGGGAAGCACTTAGATGGGACTGAATGTCTTGATATTGGCTCATATATCAGAGTTGGAGCTCCACATGCATCTCACGCTGATGAAAATATTCTTACCACTGGGATAATTGCCTGGAAAATGGCCTTAGTCATGGGTATATCAAATGGCATTAATGTTCCATGTTGTATTCATTTCCTATAGCTACTGTAACAAATCATCACATGCTTGGTGACTTAACACAAATTTATTGTCTTGATATTCTGAATATCAGAGATCCATTGAGTTCAGGTTTGGGGGTCAATAAGTCTCTATGGGCATAAATCTGCTTCCTTTTGGGAAGGCATAAATTATCACCATTCAAACTTCTAACAGGGAAACCTGTGAAAATAAACTGGAATATATGAGCTTTTCCTTTTAAAGGAAATTATTCTCATAAGCAAAGGCCTTGGCCCTGAAGCTTGCACTTATGAAACTTATTTCTGTAATGATGGAACTGAGCTCAATTTTAATTAATGACTAAGAGTTATCCCCTGAAAAACCTCCTTGTTGCTCAAATGTGGTGTCTCATAGCAGCCTTATTCACAATTGCTAAAGGATGGAAACAACATAAGTGTCCATCAACCAATGAATAAACAAAGTGAGGTATATTCATATGATGGAATATTATTCTTCTCTAAGAAGAAATCATTTGGGGAAGCACAAGACAATATGGAGGAACCTTGAAGATATAATGTTGAGTGAAATAAGCCAGAGACAAAAGGACAAATATTATAGTCTCATTGATATGAACTAAATACAATGAGTAGACTTATGGAGTTGGACTATGAAGTATAGGTTTTTGGGAGATAGAATATGAGATGAGAAAGGGGAGAAGAAGCTGGATTTATGTAGAATGTTTAATAAGGTCAAATGTGAATATGTGGTAATTGTACTTTATTTAAACACATTATAATGAATATAACAAATATTATGGATGTGATTGTGGCTGAAACAAGTAGTCTAGGAAGATTAATGTTAATTGAAGGACAGCTATAGGATAATATTGGTAATGTATAACAATGATTTTGGAAGTAGATGAGAATTGTGATTAATAATATAAATACAGAAATCTTCTACCACAGGGTGTTAAGAATGTGTTAAAAATGTAGATGCGTGTATTAATTGATGCAACCACTTCATAACAGAGTGTGGCAATGTATCAATCAATTTAAGTTATGTCATAGTAGTATGAATTCCCAATATTAGTCTTATTTATGTGTTCATGATGCCTGTCCATTTTCTGCTGGCTACAGATCTTCACATTGGAACCCAATCTGTTGTAGAACCATCCACCCAAGTGTCCAATAGAAAACAGATTATGGGAAAATTTAATCCACCTAATTAATCTACAATTTTCCTTCCTTTTTCATTTATATTTAATAAGTCTGCTACATGGTCAAGCTTTATATCAATGGGGTACTGGAATACCATCTTCTTACAGAGAGGAACATTAAGGTTTTAATAATTCAATCTACCTCAGACAAACTCTATTAAATTAAAGATCTGAAAAACCAGTGCACAATGGGCATGCATTATAAGACTTTTTTTTTAATTGTAGGCCACTGAAACAAGGGTTTGTAAAGTAATGAGGAACTTAAAGACAATTTGTTACATTTAGGGAAAGGGATGTATTGTTACTGCTTAATGGTTTATTTGATCCTTTAAAAATTGCCTCACTCCATTTTTCTTATTTCCAATAGCTATAGTTTAATTTAATTTATCCCAAATGAGCAAATAAGTGCTTTGCTCTTATGCTTCTGGTACAAGATTGTGCCCTCTTAACTGCTCAATATGCACAATACTTGAGAAGCAGCTCCTGGTGTATTTTAGCCCTAATGAAGACTTTGCACCATACCATGGAATAACAAGTAACCACATGAAGAGAGATGACCTCATGAGCTTGTTTACTTTTTCTTTATTAGAGTTGTGAGTTTACAGAACAATTACACATAAAATACAGGATTCCTATATACCATCATCTTATATTATTAACACTTTACAGTAGTATGGAGCATTTGTTACAATTTATGATAGCAAATTTTTATAATTGTACCATTAACCATAGTCCATGGTTTAACTCAGGTTTCACTCTTTATTAGTGTAATTTTATGGAATTTTTCAAAAAGTTTTATTCTGTTACTACATATACAAGATAACATTTCTTCTATCAATCACATGGAGATATATATTTATATGCTATTAATTACATTCACAATATTTTTGCACCAACACCACCATCCATGACCAAAACAAATTATTCCAAATAGGAACCTCATACACTTTAAGTGTTAACTTCACCATCCCTATCCTCACCTTATCTTTTGGTAACAAATATAGATTCTGAATCTATGATTTTGCTTATTCTAATTTATTTCATATCAGTGAGCTCATACTATATTTGACCATTTTTATATGATTTATTTCACTCAACATGATGCCTTCAAGCTTCATCCATGTTGTTGATGTATCAGGACTTCATTATACTTTATGGCTGAATATTATTCCATTGTATGTATATACCACATTTTATTTATTCATTGTCAGTTGATGGACATTTGACTTGCTTCCATCTTTTGGCATTTGTGAATAATGTAACTTTGAACATCAGTCTACAAATATATATTTGAGCCTCTGTTTTCAATTCTTTTTGGGTATATACCTAGTAGTGAGATTGTCAGATCATATGGTAGTTCTATACTTAGCTTTAAGAGAAACTGCCAAAATGTTTGAAACATTTTACATTGTTGCCAGCAATGTGTCACAATTTCTCCACATCCATTTCAACTTATTATTTTTTTGATTTTTTAAAAATACTAACTATTATAATATGTATGAAATGTTATCTCATTGTAGTTTAATTTGCATTTTCCTGGTAGCTAGTGATTTTGAGCAGCTTTTCATGTACTTACTGGTCATTTGTATATCCTTTATGGAGAGATGTCTACTCACATCTTTTGCCAATTTTTAAATTGGGTTGTTTGTCTTTAAATATAGGTGCACTAGAGAAGAATGTATATTCTTTTTTTGACGGGTGAATTGTTCCATATATGTGTCAGTTCTAGTTGGTTTAGAGCATCACTCAAATTCTGTATTTCCTTATGGATCTTAAAGATATTCTATCCATTATTAAGTGTGGTATGTTAAACTCTCCTGCTACTAATAGAGGGCCATAAATTTCTCCATGCATATCTGTATTTGCTTAACATATTTTAGGCCTCTGCTGCTAGGTGTATATATACTTATAATTCAGATATTTTCTTGTTGAACTGTCTGCTCTATCAGAATATAGTGACCATCTTTGTCCCCTGTGACTGTTTTTGTCTTAAAGTCGGTTGTATCTTATCTTAGTATACCTACTCCACCTCAATTTTGGTTAGTACTTGCATTGTTTACATTTTTCCCATCCTTTCACTATCATTCTAATTGTATATTTGAATTTAAGGTGAGTCTCTTGAAGAGAGCATATAGTTGGGTCATGCCAATGTCTTTAATCCATTTACTTTTAATGCCACTACTGATAATGTAGGACTTTTGTATGCCATTTTGGTATTTAAACTTTATATGTCTTATACAATTTTGGACCTCAATTCTACCCTTAATATTGACTTTTATATTTATTTGATTTTTTTGTGTTGTATTATATTGAGTGATTTCTCTTTTCTGTTTGGATATATTTTATAACTCCTTTCCTTATGGTTACCATAGAGTTTGAATGTAACATCCTAAATATATAAAAACCATATTTTGAATGATACCAACTTAACTTCAATATCATGCACATATACTTTTAATATACTCCTCTTCCCCCCTAACATTTTTTTGCTCTTGTTACCACTTATTTATTTGTAATTTGTAGGTCCTAAACCATATACATCATTATTTGATATGCATTTGCATTTTAGCACTTGTAGGAAGTGAGTAGTGAGGTTGCATACCAAAAAGTATCTACAATAATAGTGGGACTTGTATTTATCCAAATACCTGTATCGCAGGTCTTTATTTCCTTATGTCACTTTGAGCCAATATCCCCCATACTTTCAGTCTAAAGAACTTCCTTTAACTTTGCTTTAGGGCAGGTCTAGTAGTGATAAACTACCTCTGCTTTTATTTGAGAACATCTTAATCTCTCACTCATTTTTGAAAGATAGTCTCACTGCATTTAAAACTCTTGGTTGTCAGTTGTTTTCTTTCAGCACGTTTAAGTGCTGAAATCCACTGCCTTTTTTGTCTATATGGATTCTGATAAGATATTAACACTAAATCTAATCGGGACTCACTTTTACATAACATGCTGCTTTTCTCTAATACAACTAGAACTCTTTCCTTGTCTTTTGCATTCAATAGTGTGATCAATAAATGATGGAGTGTATTTTTCTTCATGTTTATCATGTTTGCTCTTCTTTGGCCTTCTTTGATGTGCATGTTCATGTCTTTTGCAATTTTTTGAAGTTCTTTGTCATTATTTATAAATGTTCCTTCTGCTCCTTTTGTTAGTATGCTTGATGATGTCTCAGATGAACTTTAGGCTATACTCACTTTTTATAGTTCATTTTTCTTTCTGTTTTTCAGCCTGACTCATTTCAAGTATCTTGTCTTAGAGTTCACTGATTCTTGCGTTTTCCAGCTTCAATCTGCTCTAGCAACCCTCCTGGGTATTTGTTATTTCAGTTATTGTGGTCTTCAAATCCAGTGTTTCTCTTTGGATCTTTTAAAATTTCCAGCTCCTTCCTAAAATGCTCATATGGCTCATTCATTGTTTTCCTGATATCCTTTAGTTTCTTCTCTGTATTTTGCTTCATCTCCTTGAGCATTTAGTGATTATTTTTTAAAGTCTTTGTTTGTTATATCCACATTCTCTTCTTTTTATGCTCTTATATTTGATGGGCCATCATTTCCTGTTTCTTTGTTTGCCTTGTACTATTTTGTTGTGCACTGTACATTTTAATATTTAAAATGTTTACACTTGAATTTCTTCTCTGAGCTATCTGTTTCTTAATTTTATAACTAGCTTGTCATAAGACAAAGGTTTTCTTGAGCTTCAGTCCTCCTATCTAGAATGTCTGCCCAAGGCAAATGCAAGATGCAGGGTTTTCCCTGTCTTTCCAGGCCTCTGTCCTGTCCTGGACTTTTGCTTCTTAGCTGTTATGGCCTTTCTCTGTTTACAGGAGTTTGGTTGTTACTCTCTATCCCATGAGACCGAAATACCTCCCATGTTTTTTTTTTTTTAATTAAAAAAATTTTTTTAAAGATACTTAGATTACACAAATGTTACACAAAAATAGGGATTTCCATATGGCCCATTCCCCAAACCTCCCACACCATCTCACATAAACAACTTCCTTATTAGTGTGGCATATTCATTGCAATTGATAAATACATGCTGGGGCATTGCCATTGAGCATGGGCCATAGTTCACATTGTAGTTTACACCCTCTCCCACACAATTCTGCAGGCTATGGGAAGATATATAATGGCATATATCTGTCATTGCAGTGCCATTCAGGATGATTCCCAAGTCCCAAAAATGCCCCCGCATTACACTTATCTTTCCCTCACCCTGCCTCGAGAGCCTGTAGTGACCACTGCCTCCCTATCAATGATATAATTTCTTCCACTGCTAGAATCACAAGAAGTCTATTGTAGAATACCAGTAAGTCCACTCTAGTCCATCATTCATTTCCCAATCCTGAGGATTCTGTGATGATAATATCTACTTTACCTCTAATTGAGAGGGGGCTTTGATCTCATACAGCTGATAGATAGGACTCTATTGCTTGCAGTTGTAGGCTTTCTCATTTCCTTGGTATGGTGATTGTCAATCCTCACCTCCTTGTCAGTTTTCCTGGGTGAGTCCAATGAACTGGATAGTAGGTGTTGCAACTCCACTGAGCCTCAGGTCCAGCTGGTAATGGACAACCCAAAGATTCAAATCTCTTGGATGTACACCTACCAACTCCAGCATCAAGTATAGGTTCAAATAGAAGGGACAGATGACCCATGTTTAGGAAGCCATAACAGTCCAATTCTGTCACTGTCAGGAGCACAAACTCCAAAGTAGAGCCCACGGCATGGCACTAAACTCCAGAGCTATCTTCCCTGACCATATGACCTGGGTGTCTCCAGAGCCCTCAGGAATCCCATTCTTTGAGGTAGTGCCCACTTTGGCAGTCTATAAGATCCTGCTGAGATGTACATAAGAGTTACATCTGGAATGACCTCCCGACTCACTTTGAAGTGTCTTAGCCATATAAACTCATTTGTCTTTACATTTTCCCCCTTTTATTCAAGGTCTTTTTCCAGTTGAATTGGTAGTTGGTGCTTGGTAGTAATGCCTCAGTCCCAGGGAGGTTTGTCCCTGGGAGTCATATCCCATGCTGGCGAGAATGTAATGCATTTATATAAGTTGAGTTTGGCTTAGAGAGAGGCCACATTTGAGCAAAAAAGAGGCTCTCAGGGGCCAACTCTTAGGCACCCCACAACACTAGACTAAGTTTCAATTTCAAGAGCAAAGGATCACAGGCATAGTCATCAATATCAAGGGCCCATCACTAGACCATCCTCTTTCATCAGTTATTACCCCTGCACTTGAGGGACAGTTGCTGCTCCACTAGAGAACATGACAGAGCTCTTCAAGATGGGAATTCATTATTCTCTCAATTATTGTGTGAAACTCCACACACTGTGGCAATGCCCCATGAATATTTGAACACATTTATATATCTTATATGTATGTCCAGGTGAACTTCTTCTCATGCATCCCCCATCACTGACACCCCACACCAATGATCCTCCCTTGCCCTAGTTGTAACCCTTCTGTGATCTAAAGTTTCTTCCAAAGTGAAGTCAATAAAATAACCAAATACAATTAATAGGGAAATGAAATAATAATAGTAGGTTTAAATATAAGAAATAAAATGCATAAAAATTTAAAGAAAACTAGAAATAAAATTTAAAAAATCAGGATATTAAAAAAATCATGAAAAATATATTTTTTTAAATTTGACCTTTTGCCTTTCATCACTGTAATAACTCTTACCCTGTATGTACAATGACATTTTCTTCCATTTATTTCTCAGTGTCTCACTTATTTTCATTTTGTTTTCAAAGAACTTTTATTTCACAGTAAAGTCATATACAGAATTCAGGGGCCTCCCATATGCACAATATCTTCTCCTTTCTCCCCCTTCCTGTATTAATACCTTTTTATATGTGGATGGTACATTTGTTACAACTGATATACAAATAGTAAAACATAGCTACTAACCATGGTCAATGGTTTACATTATGTTTTACATTTTAGACCATACACTTTTGTAAATTTTGATGATATTTAACATGGCCTGTGTCCATCATTGAAAGATCATGTAGAACACTTCCATTGCCCACTAAATACCCCCTGTTCCATCTATTCTATTCCTTCCTCCCCCTCCCCTCGGGGCCCACTGTGACCACCCAGCTTTCCTCCTTGGATGACAAGATTCATAGTTATTTGTAACAGCACTGAGGTCTTGACACACTGGTTTGTCCTCCTCTATTTGGAACAGTCCATGCTCTCAAGAGACTCCCACCTCTCTGTTTGAGAAAATATCAGTCCTCTCCAGGAGGGGAGTCCAGCTCCTTCCCACTCATTATGTGGGTCTCAACACACTAATACAACACATGACCAAATGACAACTCGCATATTCCCTAGAAGTCTACCCCAGGTGTGCCTTTTCCTGAAAGTCCCCCCATCCAACACCCTAAAACAGTAACCCTTCTTTGTCATACTGCCATATGAGCATTCCCAACTTTGTACTTTCAACCACATACCTGCCAATCCCCAGTGTTCATATGGTTCCTCCTCCAACCCTCCCCCCAATCCTTGGACCATCCAACCCACCCTCCCCACTCTATCCAATTATCAAAACTGTACCACATAACCCAATAGCTACATCTGGTAAAGCAGCTATTTTTTATATGGATATGGCTAACTCTCTGAGTTCCCAGTCAGGTTCAGTCTTGGATATACTATTTTAATTTAATGATTGAACTTTATTGAGTCTATTCTGCTTTATTAGTAGAATTAGAGAGTACACACATGAGGATGGGAAGTTTGGGTCTCCAAGTTATATATGGCCATAATTATTTTAACACTTGGTCTCCATTAAGACATAGGTTAAAAGCTGCCATTTGAAGTTGGTGTACATAATGCTTGCTTTGGGTAATGTGTATGTGTTAAACCTGAGAAATCAGCAGCCCCCTGACAGTTTTTTATTGTCACAGTCTCCAGTCTTCATGGGAAGAAGTTTTACAGGAGTGGAGGGTTTCATTGTCCCTAGTGGCAGTTTTCTGCCACAGTATGTTGCATAGACTCTAGAACTTTAACAAGTGGGAGCTGCCAGTGACAATAACTTCCATTTATCTTTGTCTGGTGTACTCCTATGAATATTAGCCCAAATGACCCCTAGAAATTCCACCTGTTAGGCAATCTCCTGGACATTCTCAGGACTGATTGTACAATCTGTGGATGTTAAATATTTATAACTTTGTTCTATGGCCTCTTTAACCAATTTTTGTAGTGGATCCTTCAATGAGGATGTCACAAATATTGTGACTGACAACTACTTCTGGGGTAACTGGTCTAGTTATAAGTCTAACCCTACCCATAGGTAACAAATGGCAGGAGGTTAGGATAACACTAAAGGAGCACAATAAAGGTCTCCTGGAGGCTATTCTACCTGAAGGTAAATTGATCTTGGTCAAAACCCATAAATGAATGGAGACAAAGGCATTAGCAGATCAGTAAATGCATTTCCTGTGTGGGCTGTTACCACCTTGGGGACAGCAATGTCAAGAACAGCATGGGTAAAGATTCTAGGTTCCTGAGGCCTTATTTTAGGCCAGAGAGTGCAGTTAAACTGCAACACTGTGTTTCCCAACATTCTTGCCTGTATCAAGTCCTGAACTAAAAAAGTAATTTCCCAGAGACCTTGGCCCCATACTTATTCTTCTTTCTGAAGGGAATAAAATTGGGTTACAGACAGCAGGGATCTTCCTTCCTATCTGACCCATCATGCTCATAGTCATGAATGTCTTACTGTCCTGGTCAGGTGTAGGGAGGCCTTATAAAGTGCCATTTTCCTACTTCCAAGACTGTGTTCAGGGACTCAATGGGGGGTGATGCTGCTTTCTAAATCTTTTCAGTCCTGTGAGCCCTCTTCTTCTTTTTGCTTTATAGCTCATATGAGGGCCTTAACACATAAATTAAAATGATTCACTTTTACCCAGTAGTATTTCTTTAATTTTTAAAAATAATTTAATGACACTTTTGATTACATAAAGGTTACATTAAAAATTAAGGGATTCCTGTATTCTCCACCCCCTCCCCTCCCACACTTTGCCACATTAGCAACATCCTTCATTAGTGTGGTACATTTGTTACAATTGATGAACCCATATTGAAATATTGCTACTAACTGTGGACTATAGTTTATATTATAGTTTACCCTCTGTCCCACACAATTTTGTAAGTTAAGACAAAATATACAATGGCCTGCATCCATCACTGTAATGTTATGTAGGACAATTCCAATGTCCCAAAAATGCCCCCATATTACAACTATTCTCTCTCCCATCCCTCATAACCTCTGGTGGACACTGCCTTTATATCAATGATCAGAGTATTTCCATTGGTAGAATAATAATAATTCTATAGTGGAGTAATAATTCTACTTTAGTCCATTTTTCATTCCCCAATCTTGAGGATTTGGGGATGGTGATGCCCATGCTGTTTCTAATTAACAGGGGCTTAGATCCCATGGGGCAGATATATGGAACTGTCTTGTTTGCAGTTACAGACACTCTCTGTTACATGGGATGGGCAATGTTCATCTATCATCATCTCCTTGTTAGTTGTCTTGGGTTTGCTGAGATTCAAGGCCCAGCTGGCACACAGATGGACCAAAGATTTAAGTCTCTTGTACATACAACTATCAAATATAATACTAACTATAGGTTCATATAAAAGGGGCAGAAAAGTCATGTGTAAGGTAACTATAAATGAATCTAAATCTGTTGCATTGGGGAGCATCAATTCCAAAGTAAGACCCACTGGGAAGGTACCTATTTTCTGAGCTGTCTACTCTGTTTATAGTGTCTAGATAGTTCTAGAGCCCTCATGATCCTTGCTGTTTGAGGCACTGTTTACTGTGGCAGTCAATGAGATGCATCTGAGATGTGCATAAGGGTAACCTCTAGAATGACCTCCTAACTCACTTTGAAATCTCTTAGTCATAAAACTCATTTGCACTTAATATTTACCACTTTTGGTCAAGGGCTTCTCCCAAATGCATTGCTAGTTGGTGCTTGGAAATAATTCTTCATTGCCAGGAAGGCTCATTCCTGGGAGTCATGTCCCATACAAATGGGAATGTAGTGCATTTATATGCTGAGTTTGACTTAGAGAGGCCACATTTGAGCAACAAGGAGGCCTTCAGGAGTTATCTCTTAGGCAATATATAGTATGATAAGGCTAAGTTTCAGTTTCACAAAAAAAGGTTCATAAGTATACTCATCAATATCAAGGGGCTAGTTTAAAGGTCTGTCTTCCTTCACTAACACTGCCCTTGTACTCAGAGGATTCTTGCTCTTCTATTAGAGAATGTAGCAGGACTCCCCAGGATGGGAATTCAATATTATTTTGGTTATTGTGTGGGTCTCCAACCACTGAGACAACACCCTGTGACTTAGAGGCATGCCCCAGGTGCACCCCTCCTCACATATCACTCCTTCACCAGCAGCCTGCATGAGCGATCTTCCCTTGCCACAGTTGTGACCCTTCTGTGATTGAAAACCTTTCCAAAAATGAAGCCAACAAAATAACCAAATAATAAGAGAATGAAATAATAATAGTTTTAAAAATAAAATACAAAAAATTAAAAAATTGAAATAATATAAAAAATTTTTAGACATTGTATTTTTCATCACTGTAAGATCTGTTTTCTTATATGTACAGTGACAATTTCTTCCCTATATTCACCAATGCCCAGTTTTTCCATTTTATCTTGAAAGCAGCTTCAAGTTACAGAAAAATCAAATAGAAAATATAGGGAATTCCCATTACCCAATGCCTTCCCCCTTTTCCCCTGTCCCTTATTAATAACATTTTACATGCAGTTTGTACATTTATTACAATTGATGTCCAAATATTGAAGCATTGCTACTAACCATGGCCATTGATTTACATTATAGTTTACATTTTGGACAATACACTTTTGAATTATGGCAAAATTCAAAGTGGCCTCTTTCCATTATTGCAAGATCATGCAGAACAATTCTAATGGCCTAAAAATGCCCTATGTTCCATCTATTATTCTCCCCTTCCCCTCCCTTCAGAAGCTATGGCAAGCAATAAGTTTCAAATTTTGAAGAAAAAGATTTGTAGTCAAAGGCAATAATAGTGAGAGATTGACATATTGGTTTGTTTTCTTCAATTAAGCACTGCCTATGTTTTCGAGGGATTCTTTTTTTTTTTATTTATTTATTTATTTATTTATTTATTTATTTATTTTTTTATTATGGGTAAAAATCAAAATTCTCACAATACATACAAACATTTGCAAAATGATATGTAAATATATATGCATATATGTGTATTTGCTTACAAAAATGTTATTTATATATATATTAAGAGGTGCTTAGATTACCTAAAATATTACACGGAACCTACTGGGATTCCCATGTTGCCCACCTCCCACACCTCCCACCACATCCAACACAAACATCTCCCACAGTGTGGCCCACCAACCTCAATGAACTTACACATTATACCTGTAATTGAGAATGTAGCAGGACTCTCCAGGATGGGAGTTTAATATTTTCTTGTTTATTGTGTGGGTCTTCACCCACTGAGGTAACACACTATGACAAGATGAAAATTACATATTGCATAGAAGCCTACCCCAGGTGTGCCCTGTCCTATATGCCTCCCCACATCCAATACCCTACACCAATAACCTTCCCCAGCCATAATTGCCAAAAGAACATCCCCAACATTATAGTTTTAACCACAGACCTGCAAATCACAGACTTCAACTGATTTTTCCTCCAACCCTCCCCTCAGTTCTATGGATAGTCCAACCCAACCCTCCCGCCCTACTCCCCCTCACAGACCAGCACCACCAAACCCAATCATATCACTGCAGCACTCTCACACCCATTCACTGTCCAATAACTTTTAGTTCCCTAGGCTGCTCAAGAAAATACTACGAAATTGGTTAGGTTAAACAATGGCAATTTGCTCTAAGCATGAGGCTGGGACAAATTCCAAATCAAGGCATCATCAGTGTGATGCTTTCTTCCTGAAGACTATGGAATATTTAGGGAGGCTGCCAGCGATTCTTAGTCTTAGCTTCTCACATTGCAAGGCACATGGTGGCATCTAGTTCTCTCCCTTCCCTTCTCGTTTCTATAGGTGTTCATCTTCTGGTTGCTCACTATGTGGCTTCTTCTGTCTCTAAATTTTATTCACTTATAAAGGACTCTAGTGAAAGGGTTAAGACCCATCCTGACTGAGGTGGGTCACACCTTAACTGAAGTAACATCAAACAAGTAACATCAAACAAAAGCTCCTACTTACATTATGCTCATGCCCACAGGAATGGGGTAAGTTTAAACACATGTTTTTCTAGGGAACATACAACTTCAAAGTTTCACATTAACCAAGGCCACATTGTCCAGAGAATGGGCCCTGCCTCCTCCTTTGCTTTTCCCTAGTTGTTCCTTGTGTTCCCCTGGCCCTTCTGGAGGGGCAGTTTCACATTGCTCAGTATTCCAATATTTTGGGCTTACCTCTGTAAAGATGGCTGATACCTCCCTGTTATTTTTATCCCACAGCAGGACATTATGGTGGAGCCTCCTTACTGCTTTAGCAACCACCATCTCAGGGAACAATGAAAAAGACAGGGTTTTTTTTTCATTTGGGGGAGGGCCCTCTGGCATGAACTCTTCCCATACTGTCCTAGATGGGATAATTGTGTCCTTAGCCTGCACTGGGGCTGGGTCTGATAGTCAAGTGTCTATTCTCTTTACTCTCAGGGTGGTTACAGCCTCATGAACAATTTTCTGTCCATTTTACTTTAAGGATTTCTCTCAAAGTTGGGAATACCATGCAACACTTTTTTTTTTTTTTCACATAGTCCACTCTTATGCTCTGAACAATATAGGGCCAAAGTTGGCATGAGATTTTCTATATCTCTATCCTGTCATTTCTCCTATTCAATGTGGATGAAAATGCATTGTGGCCGAGGGTCAATAGTTAACTTTCCCAGACCATGCCTCTTGACTCTAGACATCTGAGTCTGCAATAGCCCCTCTTCAAACATATATACCACACAAGCTGCATAATCTGCACCTGGCTTCTGCTACTATCTCTATTTTAACTCCATGTTTTGCTCTCTGAAAATACCTCCTAATAACTGGTTGGTTTTTAGCAAAGTCATCATTAGTTCTGTGTTGGATGAAAACAGCTAATCCTGAGGCATGAAAACAGCCTGACCTAGGCAGAGCTCTCTGCATGGGGGACCTACACTCTCCTTTGGAGTTGTATGCAAACCTTGAGACACTGCAGGTGTCAGCAAATGGTAGAGGAGAGTGTAGGCAATCAAGAGCCAGTGTACAGTTTCCTTACACTTCCTAGACCCCAACTCCCTCAACTTTGCCCTTATCTACCTCCTTATATTATCCCTGTCAATAGTGAAACAGCTTATATTCCATTTTTGCCCATATGGTCTGCTCCTCAATCAGCTGACATAATCCTAGTATGACTGAACTGACAATCCATTGTGCCTCAACATGCTATGGTGTGCTTTCTTTCATGACCCAGCCAACTATTAACCAGTATAAAGAATATCTAAATGGATATTAATCCACTCCAATATATGTGCTTGGGTCACCAGTTGAAGCATATCTCACTATGAACTGGATGGAACAATTTTTTACTAAAATAGAGAAGAGGCAAAGCAAGGTCAGCTCCACTAGTGCACCTTGATCCCCCATAGCCAGTGAATTTGAATCGATGACCAATGCAGGAGATACTTTCCATACAACACCACACTCTGTGTTTATGTTTCCTAGTGGAGGAACCTGGCTCTCTTTCCACCAAGGACAGCTATGTGACCAGGGATTGAGTTGGATGTCCTAAAACATGCCCACCATAATCAGATTCTCTCCCATGAATAGTTACATATGCTTGACAATAGGCGAAGTAATGTACTACCAGTCCCCTTATTTACCAGGGGGCATGGTTTTTTATTTCATTCTAGGTGGACAGACCAGGTTATGAGCACAGCAAGTTTCTGTGGGTACCATGGAAATTAGTCAGGGTATACTAAAACTGTTTATAACACACTAAGAACTCTGAAATTACTGGTTCTTCATCATGCACAAAGCCTGAATGAATTAAGGAAGACATGCACTTTTTCAACCAGTTCACATGGAGAGAACAAAAGTATTCACAGGATATTCTGTGTTACAGGACAGGTTTTTATATTGCACTTTTAAATGAGGAATACAAGATCAACATGGATCTCAGTGCCATAACATTATTTAAACCTGCTATTTTATTCTGCAAGTTAACCTCACATGAAATCATTTTTTTAAATTGCTTGAGTAATGTATTTTTTAATCTACAGAGATACATGTTTTTTTAAAATATTTTTTTAAAGATGCTTAAATTACATAAATGTTACACAAAAATTATAGGGACTCCCATATGTCCCACCTCCCACACCTCCCACAACCACCCACATAAACTTCCTTCATTAGAGTGGCACATCACCTGCAATGGATATATACATCCTGGGTTTTTGCCATGAAGCACAGACCATAGTTCACATTGTAGACCACACTTTTTAGCACAGAGCTCTGAGTGTTATATGATGATATAAAATGGCCTATATCTGTCATTGCAATGTCACTCAGGATAATTTCCAAGTCCCAAAAAAGCCCCTGTATTACAACTGCTTTGCCCTCTCCCTGCCCCCAAAGCATCCAGTGGCCACTGGCTCCACATTAATGTTGTAATTTCTTCCATTGCTTGAATTACAATATGTCTATAGCAGAAAAGCATTAAGTCCACTCTAGTCCATAGCAGTTCCCCCAATCCTGAGGTGTCTGGGATAGTGATGACCACTCCAACTCCAAGTGAGAGTGGGCTTATATCCCATGGATAAGATGGATGGCCTTATCTTGCCTGAAGCTGCAGATCCTCTCCATTCCCTGGGATGGCCATTGTCCATCATCATCTCCCTGCCAGGTGCCCTGGGTGAGTCCATTGAGCTGTAGAGTAAGAGTTGCAGCTCCACCAAGATGCTGGACCCAGCTGGCACATGGACAACCAAAAGACTCCAGTCTCTGGATGTACAGATAAAAACTCCAGCACCACATATAGGTTTGAATAGAAGGGATAGATGAAACATGTGCAGGGAAGACATATTTGAGTCCAACTCTGTCATTCTTAGGAGCACAGAGTCCAAAGTAGGGCCCCCTGATAAGTCACCACACTCTGGAGCTATCTACCCTAACATAGGACCTGGGTGTCTCCAGAGCCTTCAGGAGCCCCTCTATTTGGGGTGATATCCACATTGGAAGTCTAGGAGGTACTACTGAGATGTGCGTAAGTGTTACCTCTGGAATGACATCCCAACTCACTTTAATGTCTCTTAGCCATATGAAGTCATTTGTCTTTACCTTTTCCCCTTTTTATTTGAGGTCTTTTTCCAGTCATATTGTCCCTTGGCACTTAGTAGTAAACCCTGGTTGCCAGGGAGGCTCATCCCTGGGAGTCATGTCCCACGCTGAGAGGAAGGTAATGCATTCATATGCTGAATTTGGCTTAGAGAGAGGCCATACTTAAGCAACAAGGGGGCTCTCAGGAGGCAACCCTTAGGCACCCCATAACAAAAGGCTAAGTTTCAATTTCAAGAGCAAAGACTCATAAGGCTAGTCATCAATAACAAGAGCCCATCAGTGGATCATCTTCCTTTGCCAAACCCTACCCCTGCACTTGGGGGACTGTTCCTGATCCCATAGAGAATGTGACAGAGCTCTCCAGGATGGGAATTCAGTATTCTCTCATTTATTGAGTGATTTTCCACCCCCTGTGACAGTGCCCCTTGAACATTTGAACAATTTTACATACCTTGTATATATATTCAGGTGAACTTCGTCCCATGCACCCCCCATGCCTGACACCCCCCCACCAATGATCCTCTCCTGCCCCAGTTGTAAACATTCTGTGATACAAAGCTTCTTTAAAGATGAAGTCAATACAATAGCCAAATACAATTAATAGGAAAATGAAATAATAATGATGTTTATATGTAAGTGATAAAATACGTGAAAACTTTTAAAAAAATTAAAATTCAAATGAAATTAAAGGATTGGGTTTATTAAACAAAATGGAAAAAAATTTTAGAAATAAAAAAATTTTTTTTGACATTTTGCATTTTATCACTGCAATATCTGGTGTCCAGTCTGTACCGTGGCACCTCCCCCTCTCACTTACCAGTGTCTCAGTGTTTTTCATCTAATTTTCACAGAAGTTTTAGGTCACAGCAAAGTAACACACAGAATAAAAATTCTCTTATATACCCAACCTCCTCCCCCTTTCTTCACCCTATATGAAAACTTTTTTGTACGTGGGTGGTAGCATTTTTATAACTGTTATAAAGATAGTGAAACATAGCTACTAAACATTGTATGGTTTACAGTATTGTTTAAATTTTATAATGTATGCTTTTATAAATTTTGATGATATTTACCATGTCCTCTGTCCATCACTGTAAGGTAATGAAAATTTTCCACTGACCACTGAATACCCCCTGTTTGATCTATTCTTTTTCTGCCTCCCCATCCCCCGAGAACCCATGATGACCCCCTGGCTTGACTCATTGGATGACAAGATTCATAGTTACTTGCAACAAGAGGTCTTGACACAATGGTTTGTCCTCCCCTATTTGGAACCACCCTTGCTCTTATGAGATGCCCACCTGTCTATTTCTGAGTGAATTGGTCCTCCCAAAAATGGGAGCCCATCTCCTTCCTGCTCATTGTGAGGGTCTCCAACCACTGATACAACACATTATGACAGGATCAACACTCACACACTCCCTAGAAGCCTGCTTCTGATGAGCCCTGTCCCAAATGCACCCCCAACCAACACCCTAAAGCAGTGGTCTTTCCTTGTCATATTGCCATAAGAACATTACCAACTCTGTACTTTCAACCTCATACCCACAAATCCCAATGTTCATCTGGTCCTTCTCCCATCTCTCCCCCCAGTATCATGGGTATTCTAACCCACCCTAAACAATCTACCCACCTGCCAATCCTGTACCACCCAACCCAATAGTATTGCTACCCACCTGTCCTATCCCTTCAATTCACAACTAAACTCTATCACTTTACCATAGATTACATCCATATGGATGATGGCACACAACTTTTTCTAATCTTTCTCTTTCTTGTAAACCTATCTTTCAGACAGTAGTTCCCAGAGACTGCTCAATTTCCATAGTTCATATCAGTGAGGTCATGTACTGTTCATCCTTCAATCCCTGGCTTGCTTTACTCAACATAAAGTCTTCAAGATTCATCCATGTTATCCCATGTGTTAGCAATCTATTCCTTCTTACAGCTGAGTAATATTCTATTGTATGTATGTACCACATTTTGTTTATCCATTCATCTGTTGATGGACAAACTGGGTTGGTTCCAACTTTTGGCAATAATGAACAATGCGGCTATGAACGTTGTTGTGCATATATCTGCTTGTGTCTTTGCTTTCAGTTCTTCTGGGTATTTACACAGCACTGCAATCACTGGATCATATGGAAGATCTATAGTTAGTATTTTGAGGAACCATCAAAATGTCCTCCACAGTGACTGGACCATTCTGAAATCCCTCCAGCAGTGAATGAGGATTCTCATTCCTCCACATCCTCTCCAACACTTATAGTCTGCTGTTTTTCAATTTGCGACCATTCTAATGGGTGTAAGATGGTATGTCATTGTAGTTTTGATTTGCATTTCCCTAATAGCTAGCTATATTGATCATTTTTTCCTGTGCTTTTTAGCTATTTGTATTTCTTCCTTGGAGAAGTGTCTTATCAGATCACCTGTCAATTTTTTTAATGTTTTTTTTTTTTTTTTGTCTTTTTATTTTGAGGTGTAAGATTTCTTTATATATACAAGATTAGGCTCCTATTAGATATATGGTTGCCAAATATTTTCTCCCATTGAGGAGGTTGCCTTATTATTTTCTTGATAACATCTTTTGAGGTGCAAAAGTTTTTAATTTTGAGAAGATCTCATTTATCTATTTTTTCTTTTGTTGCTTGTGATTTGGCATGATGTTCATGAAACCATTTTCTATTACAAGGTCTTGTAGATGCTTCCCTATATTATCTTCCAAGGTCATTATGGTCTTGGCTCTTATATTTAGATCTCTGATCCATATTGAGTTGATTTTCGTATAAGGTGTGATATGGTGCTCCTCTCTCATTCTTTTGGATATGGATATCCAGTTCTTCTTCAATACCACTTGTTGAACAGGCCATTATCTCCCATCTGAGCTGGCTTGGTGGCCTTGTTGAATATCAGATGATTGTATATATGAGGATCTATATCAGAACTCTCAATTTGGTTTCCTTGGTCAGTATTTCTATCCTTGTGACAATACCATGCAGTTTTTAACACTGTAGCTTTCTAGTATGTATTAAAGTCAGATACCGTGATACCTCCATCTTCATTTTTCTTTTTCAATATGTCTTTGGCGATTCAGGGTCTCTTACACTTCAAAATAAATTTTGTGGTTAGTTTCTCCAATTCCTTAAAAAGAAAACAGTGATGATTTATATTTTGATTGCATTAAATCTGTAGATTACTTTGGGTAGGATAGACATCTTGATGATGTTTGGTCTTCCTATCCATGAACAAGGAATATTTTTCCATTTATTTAAGTCTTCTTTGGTTTCCATTAACAGTGTTGTGTAGTATTCTGTATATAAATCCTTTTCATCTTTATTTAAATTTATTCCTAGGTATTTTAATCTTTTAGTTATTAATGTAAATGGTATTTTTTTATTGATTTCCTCCTCAGATGACTTATTATTTTTGTACAAAAATGCTACTGATTTTTAAGCATTGATCTTATAGACTGCGATGTTACTGAATTCCTTAATAAGTTCTAGAAGGTTTGTTGTAGATTTCTCAGGGCTTTCTACATATAAGATCACGTCATCTGCAAATAATGAAATTTTTACTTCTTCTTTTGTAATTTGGATGACGTTTATATTTTTTCTTTCCTTCAGAGCTTGATTTCTAAGACAATGTTAAATAAGAGTGGTGATAGTGGGCATCCTTGACTTGTTCCCGATCTCAGTGGGAAGGCTTTTAGGATTTTACCATTGAAGATGATAGTAGCTTTGGGTTTTTCATATATACCCATTATCATGTTCAGAACATTTCCTTCTATTCCTATCTTTTGCAGTGTTTTTTATCAGGAAAGGGTGAGGTATTTTGTTGAGTGCTTTTTCTACATCTATAGAGATGATCATGTGATTTTTTTCTTTCAATCTGTTTGTGTGGTGTATAACATTGGTTCATTTTCTTATGTTGAACCATCCTTGCATACCTGATATGAAACCCACTTAGTCATGGTGTATAATTCTTTTGATATGTTGTTGAATGCAATTAGCAAGTATTTTGTTGAGGATTTTAGCATCTAGGTTCTTAAAAGAAATTGGTCTGTAATTTTCCTTTCTTGTGGTATCTTTGTTTTCTTTGGTATTAGGGTAATGTTGGTTTCATAGAATGAGTTAGGTAATGTTCCTTCCACTTCAACTTTTTTGGAAAAGCTTAAAGCAGGATTGGTGTCAGCTCTTTCCAGAATGTTTGGTAGAAATCAGTTGTGCAGCCATCTGGTCCTGGGCTCTTCCTAGTTGGGAGGTTTTTGATGACTGAGTCTATCTCTTTACTTGTAATTGTACTGTTGAGTTAATCAATTTCTTCTTTCATAAATGTAAGCTACTTTTGAATTTCTAGGAATTGGTCCCTTTCCCCTTAATTATCATTCTTGTTGGCATATAATTTTCAAAGTATCTTCTTATGATACTCTTTATTTCTGTGGGTCAGTGGTGATATCCACTTCTTCATTCCTTATTTTGAGTATTTTCGTCTGCTCTGTCTTTTTCTTTGTTAGTCATGCTGAGAGTTTGTTAATTTTATTGATCTTCTAGAGAACCAGCTTTTGGTTTTGTTCATTTTTCCTAGTGCTTTCTTATTTTCTATTTCATTTAGTTCTACTCTAAACTTTGTTTTTTACTTATTTCTACTGTCTTTTTGATTAATTTGTTATTGTTTTTCCAATTCCTCCAAGTGTGCTGTTAGGACTTCAATATTAGCTCTTTCCTATTTTTTAATATATGCATTTATGGCTATGAATTTCCCTCTCAGTACAGATTTGGCATCACCCATAGTTTTTGATATGTTGTGATGTCATTTTCATTCGTTTCAAGGTAGTTACTGATTTCCTTTGAGATTTCCTCTTGACCTACTGTTCATCTAAGACTGTGTTGTTTAACTTCCACATATTTGTGCCTAATCTGGTTCTCCTGCCCTTTGTGATTTCTAATTTCATTCCATTTTGGTCAGAAAATTACTTTGTATAATCTCAATCTTTCTGAATTCATTGACATTAGTCCTGTGGCCTAATATGTGGTCTATCTTGGAGTACGATCCATGTGCACTCGAGAGAAATGTATATCCCACTGTATTTGGGTGTAGCATTCTGTATATGTGTGCTTCTCTAATGTATTATTCAGTGTCTTTGATTCTTTTTAATTTTCTGTCAAGATGTTCTGTCTAATGGTGATAATGGTCTATTAAAGTCCCCCACTATAATTGTAGAGGCATTTATTCCTCCACAATTTTTCCAGTGTTTGCCTCATGTATTTTGAGGCACCCTGATTAGGTGTATAAATGTTTATGATTGTGATTTCTTCTTAAAAGATTACCATTTTACTAATATATAGTGTCCATCTTTGTCTCTTACAACAGTTTTGCATCTAAAGTCTATTTTGTCTGATATTAGGATAGCTACTCCTGCACTTTTTTGGCTATTGTTTGCTTGTAAAATTGTTTTCCAGCCATTCACTTTCAGCCTCCTTGAATCCCTGGGTCTAAGGTGGGGTTCTTGTATACAGCATATAGATGGATCATATTTCCTTATCCATTCTGCCAATCTGTGTCTCTTGACTGTTGAGTTTAATCCATTAACATTCAGTGTTATTACTCTCAACGAATTTCTTACATCAGCCATATTTTCTTTGGGTTGATGTATATCATATGTTGTTTTTATTTCTCTTTTTGTCTTTTTAGTTGTTCTTATAATCTCCTCCACCTCCCTTTCTTCTGTTTTTCCTTCCAGCATGTAGAACTTCCTTTAGTATTTCTTGAAGTGCAGGTTTCAAATTGGCATACTGTCTTAATTTTTGTTTATCTGTGAATATTTTGAACTCTCCATCATTTTTCAATGCCAGCTTTGCTGGATAGAGAATTCATGGATGAAAGTTTTTTCTTTTAGTTCCTTGACTATGTCGTACCACTGTCTTCTTGCCTCCATGGATTCAGATGAATAATCAGTTCTTAATTTTATTGTGCTTCCTCCGTATGTGATAGTTCTCTTTTCTCTTGCTGCCTTGAGTATTTTATCTTTGTTTTGAGCACTGGACATTTTGTTAATTATACATCTTGAAGTAGGCTTGTTGGGATTTATACTGTTCAGAGTGTGCTGTGCTTCCTTTACATGTACAAACATCTTCCTCAATAGGGTTAGGAATTTTTCAGCCATTATTTCCTTCAACACTCCTTCTCTTTCCTTTCCCTTTTATTCTCCTTCTTTGATGCCTATAAAGCATATGTTTGATCATTTTATTTTGTCTGTTAAATCCTTATGTCCCTGCTGAATTTTTTCTTTTTATCTATCCATTCTACTATCCATTTGATTTCAAATGCACTGTCTTCCACATCACTAATTATTTCTTCTGACTGTTCAAATCTGCTGTTATGTGAATCCAGCCTCTTTTTGATTTCTTGAATTATGCCATTGATCACCATCCTATCCATTATCATTTAATGTATGTTTATAATTTCTTCAGTATGTTCTCCCAATGTTTTCTTAATATCCTTAATCTCTTCCTTCACTACATTAAGTTGGTCCATTATATTTGTTTGGAGAACATTGATTAGTTGTTCAATGTTCTGCATCTCTTCCTGGTGTTTAGTTTGTTCATTGGACTGGTCCATATCTTCCTGTTTCTCAGTATGGTTTGTAAATTTTTGTTGCCCTCAGGTCATCATTTTATCTTGATGTGTTTATTTAGTTGATTAGCTTCTCTTTCTGCTCTATAGTTTCATTTAGCTGGTGGCTCTGTGTGTGTGTTAAGTTTTCTCCTTGACACTTTGGTCTTCTGTTCTATATCTTTGCTTTTTCTATGTTCCCTTGAAGGAAAAAGATTAGGGCCAGAGAAATTGAAAGACATAAGAAAGGAAAAAGGATAATAGTAATATTGATAAAAGTTAGAAGTGGGGCCATATGAGACTTTGTAAATGAACATTTAACTCAGGTAGGCAGGGTTGACTAATAGGGAAAAAAGTGGGACACCTACAATGGAATGGGAAACCAAATAGAGAAAAATATATAGAATGATTTAAAAGGCCAGAATGATGATGAGAGAGAGAAAGAGTAAATAAAGGGCTGAAAGGAAAAGGTTATTTTTAAAAAAACAGAATAGACAAGATAGAAATCAACACTCATGTAGTTGAGGACTTATGAAAAAAGGTGGAAGGTAAGAACCACAACAGAAAGCAGAAGGTAGAAAGATGAAGGAAGGAAAAGAGATAGCATTGGTAGACAAAATCAATATACATCGAAAATGGGAAATCAAGGAAGAAGAAGCACAGCAAAGAAGAAATAAGGTAGCAGCACATAATTTGAAAAAGAAATGTTAGGGAGGATGAAGGAAACAGGAAGGAAAAGAAAGAAAGAAAGAAAGAAAGAAAGAAAGAAAGAAAGAAAGAAA
>JAKSZT010054331.1:547469-641187 GCA_026826555.1 Tolypeutes matacus | reverse complement strand
AAGAAAGAAAGAAAGAAAGAAAGAAAGAAAGAAAGAAAGAAAGAAAGGAAGAAAGAAAGAAAGAAAGAAAGAAAAACCAAACACACAAGCAAAGAGTCAAACAAAGCTAAGGAACAAGAGCATTCCTTCTTGGGCCCTTGTGGAGTCTCTCAGACTTCCTGTGTTCATCAATCAATTACTTTGCAGGCTTCTCTCTGCAGGTTTTGAGGCAGATTTTAGTGAGTAAATGAAGTTACAAATTTTATTTAAATAATTTTTTTTTTCTTTTGGAGAAAAAAGAGACCCAAATGAAGGCCTGTTCTAGACCACCCCCTCTGCTAAGGGGACCCAAAATAGGCTTATGGAAACTTATCAAACATTTTCGACTGCCTGACACCCCCAGGGGAGCTGAAACTCTGATACTCCTCAGTGCAGAACTGTAAAATTGGCTGACTCCACCCTCTCATAAGCCAAGCCTCTGAATCTCATGGCAGCTAGGTAAATCAGGCTCCCTTTATAATTTTGCCTCTACCCTCCACCCAGCACCATTTCAAGCTTGCTGGTGGGCTCCCCAAAGTTGCAAGGTGGTCCAGGCAGCCTTACTCCTGGAATGGAAACCCCTATCCACCCTCTGCCAGAATCCTCACACTCTCAGGGATTGCTCCCCCTCACCAGGTTACCAGCAGGAGTCTGGGCTCACCTTATCCTTTTGCCCTGAGGATGGGGCTTAGCTGCCCATGTCCATAATTTCCAGCTCAGGAAAAACTCACAGTTTTATCTTGAGCAAGCCATCTCCCTCTCCAGATTGATGTCCCTAATGTTCTTACTCCATGTGTTCCCAGAACAGCCCACTCAGGCAGGATCCCATCTCTAATCAGCCATCCACTGTGAGAGAGATGGTGAGTGCTCACTTAAACCGATGCTATTTTGCCTCAAATCATTTTATTATATGGAATAGACTGTTCAATAATGATGGGTACAAAAATGTAATTTGAATTAAATTTGCTAATTCAAACTATTTAATATTCTCATACAGGTTGAGAGTATCAAGTAACTTGATATTGTCTCAGATGTATAGGCACATGTTAGGATACCCTTCCAGGGCCTTCTATGTGTGATATCATTTTATGCTTTTAGGTAAAAAAAACTTCCAAAACTTATTCAAACATTTTAACAATAGGGAAAATGCTTTCCAGAAAACTGCAGGCGTAGCACATGGGAATGAATTTGAAAAATTAGGATGCAGAAATGTATAGCACACTATCACATTTGAAAAAAGAAAACAAAAGTTATGTACTAAAGAACATGTGCTATTTAGCATGGATAGATTCAATTTTAAGAACATATATCAAATATAAATTTAAATTTATTCAATTGTTTTCTGAATATTTGTATTTTAAAAACCTACTTGGGAACTCAAAATACCTGTTGCAGATTCTGCATAAGGCAGTATTAATCTCCCTGTTAAGCAGACTATAGAGGATGGGGTTTATGAACGGGGGCACCATGGTGTAGAACACAGCTGTGAGAACATTACTAAGAGATGCTTCACTTGTATTGGGACTAAATACAGCAGTCAACAAAGAAATTACAAACTAAATGAGAATTGCCAGCTGTGGGGTATAAGTGTGTAAGGCTTAAAAATATTTAATTATAATAAGAATAATGTGATAACATAAAAATGTTAGAGTTTAAATTATTATTAATATTTGTCTTATATATATCTATATTTAGAAAATTAGTATATTCTTTGGATAATATTAAATATGGAAAATAATAGTAATTTGCATTTTCTTTCCATGATTATATGCACATGAATTTCTCGTATTTTGCAAAATATTTTAGCAAATGACTTTTCTGTAATAACCTTTCAATTTATGTGTGTTTCATCCACCACCTTAATGAAGAAAATTCCATAAGTGGGAAATTATTTTTTTAGAAATAAAAAATGAAATACTCAGTGATTAAGTTGATAATATTGACATGAAAGCAGGTTATTGGAGAAGTCCAATTTCCATGTGAGTTTTAATATTTCCTTCATCAAAATAACGCATTTTTAACATACTTTGAAATCTCATTCTTTTCCTTTATCTCTGCAGATTGCTGTTTTTTTTTTTTGACCTGTACAAATTATCAAGTTCCCATAGATTAAAGTTATCCTCCATCTTCTACTTCAGAGTACTTTTGATGGTAAAAGGCACAGCTTTGGGTATGTGAGAGGGAAATATTTCTGTATTTCTGTCCTGTTTTTTATAACCTCAGGGATATTTGGAAATTATTTACTTTACAATTGTAAAATGTGGAAACAAAAAAGTGGGAACAGTATTCCTCATGAATTTTTAACACATGAAATGAATTAGTACATTTAAAATCTATATACAGCATATTGAGTCTTAATATTCTGCCAATAAATATAAGAAATTTTTCAGAAAACTTCACTGGATATCTCTATAAATCCTTTGCTATTTTAAGGATGATGTTTGCTTTCCTGGATTGATTTCTCTGAAATGCTTTGTTAAATAACTGTTGCATCTTAATAGCTTAACTATCCATTACAATACAGTTCTAGTGATATTTCATTCTTAGTTCTTGTGCTAGTTCAATATCTTGGTAAGTTCTGTAACATTATATTTTCTGCATTTTTAGTATAGTCTATGTATCACATATATTTCAGCAGTTCCCAATTTTAAAACAAATAACCTATAATAAAAATAAAATCAGTAAAACTCAATCTATGAATATCAATTTCGATTATGGTACAGAAATAAACTGCTAAACATCTTGAGACACCTCACAGATTTTTTTGGTGAATTTTTCTTTAGTTGTTTTAGAGGAATACATGAATTTAAGTACATAAATATACTTGAAAATATTGAATCACATTTATCTTCTGTAACATGAATATTGTTTTGCACAATTATAGAGACTTTGCAAAATCCATAATCCTGCTTCTTTTTTCACTTAAAAAAATTTAGACGCTTCTTGGGAAAATATACATTTACCTTTATCATATAAACAATTCTGCTTCTAGGTTCTTTACACACATGATTATTCCTTATGAAGCACACATATGGGATATTCCTCTCAGGAGACAGGGTGGAATGATGATTTCACTCTCCAGGATGGCAAGTTTTCCCTCTACTGCTGATTGGTAAGGATCCCTTGGCTATGCATTTGAATTTATTTAAATTAATAATAATGCTTATTATCAATAAAATTAACACAATTTTTTTGGTTAAATTTAACAAAAATGTATTTTTAAAATTTTCATAGTTCACTGGTGATTTGATATACATTCAATTTTATGTCATATAATAAATATAATTTATTTACATTATAATATATTAATAATTTCATGCAAACCCCAACAAAATCTATTTTCTAAGTGCTTGAAGTAACATTATGGCATGAAGGATGATCATTTACTGTTTACATTTTTCACAAAAATAAAAACAATAAATTTTAAATTTATTTAATTTAAATTAATTTAATAAATTTTAAAAAGGGATATATTTTAGATTGTTTTTTAAAAAGAAATAAGTAAAAATGTTTACTTCTTAGTACATGACTCTTATCAAAACAGCTTTGAAGAGATACTTGTACAGAGTATTGGATAATAACAATAATAACTTAGATATTTAGTTGCAAAGCCCAAAGTAGTCCTTTTCTCACTTTCTGAAAATTTTTATTAATGGAAGCCAATCAAGAGAGTATCAGAATGTAAGAGAGGTTAAGAAGCTCCCAGGAAAGACTTGGAAATGAAGGCTCAAAAATAGAAATCTTCACCTATCCCCACAGGTGATCAGCACAATTGTGCAAGTCAGCAGGAAAGTTTAGTGAATAAATCTCCTTTGATTTAATATAGGATATTTTTGCCCTCCCCACAGCCAGGAAAACTCAGCAATGGTTTCCCAGGGACCAAGCAGATCTTTACCTTTATAGGTCTCTGTGTGTATATTTTGAACAAAAAACAAAACTCTGAAGATTTGCTCAGGTTGGAAAAGTCTGCAAAATTTTACTGATATGGCAAGTGTAATTCAGTGTGAATCAAAATACATAAAAGATATGGAGAGACATATGAAGGAGAATGATAGCCAGTCATCTGATAGATACATACTATTATTATTTGCAGGGAGAATCCACACTCTGAAGAGGGTAGGCAAAATGCATTCAAAAGTATACTGAGATTCCTTGAAATATTGCAGAACATCTTTAATAGAATTTACATACATTTCTCCTCATATTGTTTTGGTTTCATGAATAATTTTTACTCAATGCAATTTTTGAAAACCCTAAATAACTTAAATCTCTGCATGCTACATCTATGGAAAACTACCTTAATTGAAATTAGAACTAAAATAAGTAAAAATAATTTTTTAATTTATTAAAAGAAATAAATTCCATATATTTTAATGAAATAATGCATTTTAAAATGTTATATACCCAGATCCAAATAAAATATTGAGAAGGAAAAAATGTTTTTATCCTTTTGAAAAATTCTATTTTCAGTTCTATTTCTCCATTCATACCATTGGTTTGAATGAAAAGTGTGGAGAAAATATGAGCTTACATGCACATGTGGTGAGAAAAGGGAAGAAATATTGTTTATCATTTTATTTAACTGTTCATATTATTCTTTAATGTTAATATTCTACACCAAATCTCAACATGTGGTGATTTTGTAATGAATAAATTCCAATTTATAATGTGAAATTTTATGAATGAACTTTTCACATTCCAATGGAATTTTACAAATTTCCATTATGTATTTGGCAATTTGAGTGGACTTTACCTATGCATAATTGCATAAAATAAAATAAAAATTCATCTGGAAAATATAGGTCACAGAGATATATGGACTTTGCAAATGTATTTCATTTTAAATTACTCCAAAACACATAAATTAATAGTCACCCTCAAACCCATAAGACAGAAATTAAAGTTTAAGACAAAGAGTTCATGTGGAGGACACTAGTTTTTCTAGAATTGTAATTTTCACTTGAAGCTCGAATTATACTCTTAATAAGTAATTTTGGTTATTCTTTTCATTTATTCCCCCCCCTCATTGTTTGAAAGATTTATTTTATTTATGTTCATGGTAGTTATTTTAATAATATTTGTTTTATTATTATTAAACAGTTGTAGGTTTACAGAAAAATCATGCAAAAATACAGAATTCCTAAATACACGCCCGTCACAAACAGTTTTCCCCTATTATCAACAATTTTTTTAACCTGGCCACTTTCTTACAGTTGTTAAACCAATATTATTATAATTACACTATGATCTATAGTCCTTACTTTACCTAAGGGTTTACTCTTTATATTGTACAGCTCTTTGGAATTAAAAAAAAAATTATACTAGTAACATACATATGCCCTAAAATGTCACACTGTAAACACTTTCAAATATACAGTTCTCTGGTGTTAATCACATTCACAATGTTATGCTACCATTACCACTATCCATTGCAAAACTTTTCCATCACCTACTCTGTACCAGGTAAACATTTTTCCCTCATTCTTTATCCACTCCCTAGTTCCTGGTGACCAGTATTCTTATTTCTGAATTTATCAGGTTTCATATTCTAATTATTTTATATGAGTGGGTTCATACAATATTTTTACTTTTGTATCTGGCTTATTTTATTAAACATGATGCCCCCAAATTTCACCCAAATTACAGCATTTATCAGAATGTCATTCCTTTATATTCCAGTTTATGTATATGCCACATTTTGTTTATCTGTTCATTAGTAAACAGACACTTGTCTTGATTCCAATTTCTGACAATTGTGAATAATGCTGTTATTACTATCAGTGTGAAAAGAGCTCTTCAGTTCTCTGCTTCCAATTCTTTTGGACATATACCTACAAATGTAATTGTTGGTTCATATGACAGTTCTACACAGGCATACCTAATTTTATTATGCTTTGCTTTATTATACTTTGCAGCTATTGCATTTTTTTTTTTTACAAATTGTGGCAACTCTGTGTGAAGCAAGTCAACTTGTTCCATATTTCCAACAGCATGTGCTCACATCATGTCTCTGTGTTAAGTTTTTGTAATTGTCACATTATTTCAAACTTTTTTATTGTTATTATATGTGTTATGGTGATCTATGATCAATGATCTTTGATGTTACTATAGTAACTGTTTTGGGGTGCCATGAACCATGCCCATATAAGATGGTAAACTTAATCTATAAATGTGTGTGTTCAGAATATTCCAGTGATCAGCTATTGCTCCATCACTCTCCCTTCCTATTCCTCCCTGTTGCCTGAGACACAACAATATTGAATTTAGTACATTTAATTACAATGACCTCTACATGTACAATTGAAATGAATAGTTACTTGCCTCTTGCTTTAAACCAAAAGCTATAAATGATTAAGCTTAGTGAGGAAGGCATGTTGAAAGCTGAGGTAAACAGAAAGATAGACCTTTTGGGCCAAACATTTAACCAAGTTTTGAAGGCAAAGGAAAAATTCTTGAAGGAAATGCAAAGAGCTTCTCCAGTGAATACCTGAATGATTATAAAATAAAACAGTCTTATTGCTGATATGGTGAAAATTGTAATGGCCTGGATAGAAGATCAAACCAGCCAAAACATTCCCTTAAACCAAAGCATAATCCACAGCATACTCTATCTCTCATCCATTCTTTGAAGACTGAGAGAGTTTAGGAAGCTTCAGAAGAAAGGTTTGAAGCTAGGAAAGATTGGTTCATGAGATTCAAGGAAAGAAGCTTTCTTCATAGCATAAAAGTGCAAAGCAAAGCAACAAGTCTTGATGTAGAAGATGCAGTAAATTTTCCAAAAGATTTAGCTAAGATAATTGATTAAATGACTACACTAAACAAGAGTTTTTCAATGTAGAAAAACAGCCTTATATTTGAAGAAAATGTCACCTAGGAATTATATAGCTACAGGTGAGATATCAGTGTGTGGCTTCAAGACTTCAAATCTGCAAAGGACAAGCTGACTCTCTTGTTAAGGCTTAAGGCATCTGCTCATATTAAGTTGAAACTAATGTTTCTTTACCATTCTGAAAATCCTAGTGTCCTTAAGAATTACATGAATCTACTCTGTGTGCAAAAAATGGAACAAGAAATTCTAGATGAGAGCAATCAGTTTACAACATGGGTTGCAGTGTATTTTAAGCCCATGTTGAGACCTACTTCTCAGAATGATAAGAACAAAGTTTCCATTAAAAATATCCCTGTGCATTGACAATGCACCTGGTCACCCAAGAGCTCTGTTAGAGATGGACAGCAAAATTAGTATTGTTTTCATGCCTGTTAACACAGCATCCATTCTGCAACCATGGGTCTAGGAGAAATCTTAAGTCCTATTATTTTAGAATTATATTTTGTAAAGCTAGAATTGTCATAGATAATGATTCCTCTTTTATATCTGGGCATAAATTAAAAACCTTCTGGAGGGAAGCTCAACTGGTTGAACACCTTCACATATATGAGATCCCTGGTTCAATCCTCAGTATCTCCTAAAAAAAATTCTAGAAATGCCATTCTAGATGTCAATAAGAACATCTGTGGTGCATGGAAAGGAGTCAGATATCAACCTTGTCAGGAGTTTGGAAGAACTTGATTTCAACCCTCATGGATGACTTTGAAAGTTTTAAGACTTTGGTGGACAGAGTAACTGCAGAGTAGATGGAAATAGAAAAAGAGCTAGAAATAGAAGTGGAGCTGAAGATGTGACTGAATTTCTGCAATCTCATGATAAAACCTGGAAGGATGAAGATTTGCTTCTTATAGATGAGCAAAGAAAGGGTTTCTCTGAGATTGAATCTACCCTTGGTGAAGATTCTGTGAACATTGTTGAAATGAAAGCAAAAGATTTAGAATATTGCATTAACTTTGTTGAGAAAGCATAAGTAGATTTTGAAAGGATTTATTCCAAATTTGAATGGAAGTCTACTGTGTATACAATGCTGTCAAATAGCACTGCATGCTAAAGAGAAATCATTTATGAAAGGTACTATCAATCAATATGGCAAACTTCATTGTTGTCTTATTTTAATAAATTCTGCAGCCACCCGAACCTTCAGCAGATGCCACCCTGGTCAGTTAGCAGCCATCAACATCGGGGCATGACTTTCCACTGGCAAAAGTATTATGGCTCACTGAAGGTTCAGATAGTGGTTAGCATTTTTAGCAAAAATTATGTTAAATTAAGGCATATACATTGATTTTAGACATAATGCTATTTCACAGTTAATAGTCTACATTATAGTGCAATCATAACTTTTATATGCATGGGGAAACAAAAATATCATACGACTTGCTATATCAAGGTGGTCTGGAACCAAATCCAAAACATCTCTGAAGTATGTCAATGCTTAATTTCTGAGGAAAGGCCAATCTGCTTTTTATAGTAGTTGCTCAGTTTTACTTTCCAACCAACAATGAACTAACATTCCTATTTCTTCATAGCCTTTCCAAAACTTATTTTCTATTTTTAAAGTAGGAACCATTCTAGTAAGTGTGAAATAGTATCTCATTGTGGTTTATATTTCCATATACTGAATTGCTAATGAAGAGCTTCCTTTCATGTACTTATTGATAATAAGAATATTTTCTTTGGAGAAAAATTTGTTTATATATTTTTCCCATTTAAAACAAATTGGTTTGATTTTTCATTTTTTGAGTTTTTTGAGTATTTCATAATATAGTCTGGATTTTAAACATTATTTCCAAATATTTTATCCCATCTTTTTATTGTCTTTTTACTTTCATGAGAATGTTCTTGATCATATATATTTTTTAAATGATAAAAACCACTTAATCTATTTTTTTGCCTATTGCTTGTACTCTTTGGTTTAATGTCTAAGAGACCATTTTCTAATGCAAGCTCTTGAAGTTGTTTCCCTAGGTTTCCTTTCAGGAGTTTTTGAGCTTTATTTCTTATATTTAGTACTTTGATCCACTTTGAGCTGAATTTGGCTGTGATGGAGGTAGAAAGTCTAGCTCTATTCTTTTGTGTATGGTTTTCCATCTCTCCTAACACCATTTGTGGAAGATAACTTTCTTTCCTCACTGAGTGGATTTTCCATCCTTGTAAAAAATCAATTAGTCATAGATGTGAGGGTTCATTTCTGCACTCTAAATTTCATTCCATTGGTCTATATGCCCATCCTTGTGCCTGTACCACAAAGTTTTAATTACTGTTGCTTTGTAATAAGTTTTAAAATCTGGAAGTATGAATCTTTAATTTCTACATTCTTTTCAAGATGCTTTGAAGTTGTAAAGCATATGACAACATGGATGTACCTGCAGGACATTATGTTGAGTGAAGCAAGCCAGACACAAAAGGACAAATACTGTATGAATGCGTTACTATGAACCAAATATATTCAATTAAAAAAATTGTATATGTTTCCATTACATTTAATTGAGAAATGTATATATTTATTCACCTGTGTTTACTTTATAGTTTTTAATTGTTTATATTTTTAATTATTAAATGTACAAAGTAAAGTAAAAAAAAAATGCTTTAACTATTCAGGGCTCCTTATCATTCATTATAAATTTGATGATTGGTTTTTCTATTTCTCCCAAAATGATGTAAATTTGATATGAATTGTATAAAATTCATTACTATATTTCAGTAGAATTGACATCTTAACAATATTTAGTTTTCTACTCCATGGACACAGAGTTCCTTCCATTTATTTAGGTCTACTTTCATTTCCTTCTGCTATATATATTTTCATGGACAATTCCTTTGCACTCTTTGATAGATATCTTCTTATATATTTGATTCTTTTAGTTAATATTGTAAATGGATTTTTTTCCTTGATTTTCTCTTCATATTTTTTCTTACTAATGTTTAGGAACACCACTGAATTTATAGTTTAATCTCATTCCTTACCACTTTGTTGAATTGTCTATTACTGCTAATTGTGTTGGGAATTTTTTCAGGATATTCTGTATATGGGATCATGTCATCTGCAAAGAGCGAGTCTTTCACTTTTTCCTTTCAAATTTCAATCCTTTTATTTTCTTTTGCTTGCCAAATTGCCCTGTCTAGTACTTCCAGATAATGTTGAATAACATCATGACAGTGGACATTCTTGTCTTGTTTCTATTCTTAGGGAGATTGCTTCATTCTTTTAAGATTGAGTGTGATATTAGCTGTGGGTTTCCAAATATGTGCTTTATCATTTTGTGATAGTTTCCTTCTATTCTGTGATTTTGTGTGTTTTCATCAAGAAATTGCTCTAGGTTTTGTCAAATGTCTTTTGTGCGTCAATTCTGGTGATCATACTTTTCATTCCTTATTTCTGTTAATGTGGTATATTGCATTAATTTTCTTATGTTGATCTATCCTTGCATAACAGGTATAAATCCAACTTGATCAAGGGGTTTAATTCTTCCAATGTGTGATTGTATTCAGTTTGTTAGAATTACATTGAGAATATTTGAATATAAATACTGGATGTTGATCTTTAATTTTCTCTTATTGTGATATCTTTCTCTGGCTTTGCTGTAAGGGTCATGAGGGCCTTATAGAATGAAGTATGAAGTGTTCCTTTCTGTTTATTTTTTGGGAGTATTTGAATAGTATTGGTGTTAATGCTTCTTGGAATGTATCTTAAATTCACCAGTTTAGCAATCTGGTACTGTTCTTTACTTTATTGAGAATTTTCATAGTCAATCTATTTACCTCTATTTTTGCTGTGTGTGTGTGTATGTGTGTGTGTGTGTGTCTGTGTGTAGATCTATTTCTTCTGAGTCATTTTAGGTAATTTGTCTGTTTCTAGGTATTTGTCTATTTCATCCAGGTAATCTAATATGTGAGCAAACAATTGTTCATGGTAACTTCTTTTTTGGAGGGGTAATTTTTTTTCTTTTTTTAATTGAAGTTGAACATTCATATATGAACATACATAACTAATAAGTGCATAGTAAAAGGTATGGACTTACAAAATAAATATATATATCATCATTGATGACTCCCATACATCTCCCCACCACCATCAGCTTGCACTGTTTTGAAACATTTTTTACAAATTTTTAGAGAGCATTGACAAAATATTACTACTACTGAGACTTCTGGGCAGATTGTGTCAAAGTAGATACACAGAGATCAACTCTCTCACAGAAAACAACAGAGAAGAGGCAAAACCCTACCCAAGGAAGTTGCTTTGGGGATCTATAGAACATGGAAGTGCTATGCATCATCCAGGATGGATCAAAACAGATAAAAAAGCCAAAGGAAAACTATGAGTTACTCACCCCTGTGGCTGGAAGTGGCACATAACACCCACACTCAAGGCAAATAGCCTTGGCAAAACCCTTGGCTTACATCTGTGAAATGAGTGGAAGGGAGTGTTCCCTGGGAGGAAGAGGGGTCTGGTGGAAGGTGGAGTGTGGTTTCTTTACAGTGAGTTTAGCTAGCTGTGCCTTCTTTGAATCTCAAATAAGACCCCAACCAGCACTGAGGTGCCTCCAGGAAAAGAGGAAGGATGATTTCATCAAGCAGTTTGCCACATCCAGCTGCCTTAGGAGAGAGAGGAACTGGTCAGTAAGGGGCAGAGGCAGGCACCTACTCAGCCTGGCTCTGGAAATCTTTTAGAAGCTCAAGTTGCTTGAGGGAATGAGGGCAAGAAGATTGAGACACACTTTCAGAAGCTTACTAAACCTGTGGAGCTAGTGCATCTCAGTGGAGGAATTCCTGCCTTGCATATATGAGGTCCAATTTCTTGTATAAACTCTTAAGAGAAGGGAATCCACTAGGTTATAGGGCACTCTGCAGATATCTTATGACAGAATGTATAGACAGATTTTCCCTTTGTTTTGGGTCTTTATCTGATGGTTTTTTGTCAGTTTCTTTTTTCTTCTTTTTCTTTATTTTATTTGCAAAAACTGAGTATATCTCCTGTGGGTGGTAAGCTTCAGAGTAAATGACTGATGAGTAAAGAAGCCTGAGACATACACAGAAGGAAGAGATAATGGTTATTAAGAAGACACTGGGGAAACATGCTGAAGAAATTTTAAACATACATAAAAAGATAATGGATGAGATGGAGATGAATGGTACAATGCAAGAAATCGAAAATACACTGGAAGCACATAACAGTATATTTGAACAGACAGAAGAAAGAATCAGTGATGTCAAAGACAGTACATCTGAAATCAGACAAATGGTAGGACAGATAGATTTAAAAAATAGAAAAAATCCAGCAAGGACTTAGGTATTTGAATGACAACACAAAACACACCACAGACATATGGATTATAGGCATCCCAGATGGAGAAAGAAGGGAACAGGGCAGAAGGAACATTGGAGCAAATAATGGCTGAAAATTTCCAACTCTTTTATGGAACATGGACATACAAGTCCAGGAACCACAGTGCACCTCAAACAGTATAAGTCCTAACAGGCCTACTCAAAGATATATACTTTTCAAATATTCCAATGTTCAAAACAAAGTGATAATACTGAAAGCAGCAAGAGAAAAGTGACCCATCACACACAAGGGAAGCTTTATAAGATTAAGTGCTGATTTTGTCATCTAAAACCATAGAGGGAAGAAGGCAGTTGTATGACATAGTTAAAGTGCTAAAGAAAAAAAAAAAGTTCCCAGCCAAGAATTCTGTTTCCAGGAAAGCTGGCATTAAAAAGAGGGGGGAAATTAAAAATATTCACAGTTAAATAGAAATTTAGAGAGAAACCTGTCCTTCAAGAAATACTAAAGGAAGCTCTGCAGGTTGAAAGGAAAGAAAATAGCAGAGAAAGGGTTGGAGGAGAGCGTAAGAATGAGGATTACTGTTAAGAATAACTAAAAAGATAAAAAGAAGTAAAAAAACAAAACAAAACAAAACAAAAAACATATGTAATGTATAAACCTAAAGAATATATGGCTAAGATAATACCTTGACTGTAACAACATTGAATTTTAAAGGATTAAAATTTCTAATCAAAAGACATAGATTTATGGATAAGGAAATATGAACCATCTATATGCTGCCTACATGAAATTCACCTTTGACCCAGGGAATCAAGAAGATTGCAGATAAATGGTTCAAAAACAATTTTACATGCCAACAACCCCAAAAAAAGTGAGAGTAGATATAATAATATTGGAAAAGATAGACTTTAAGTTCAAAACTATTGTAAGAGACTAAGAAGTATACTATGTATTTTAAAAGGAGTAATCTATAAAGAAGAAAGAACAATCATAAACATTTATGCATCTAACAAGGGTGCCTCAAAATACACGAGACATACATTGGAAAAACTAAGTGGAGAAATAGATACTTTTACAATTATAGTGGGGCAATTTAATAAGCCAATATCACCATTAGACAGAACACCTCAACAGAGGATCAATAAAAAACAGAGACCTTGAATAATACATTAGAAGACCTATACCTAATAGACATATGGAGAACATTACATCCAAACACAGTAGGATATACATTTGTCTCAAGTGCACAAAGATCATTCACTGGTATATACCACTTGATAGGCCAAAGAAAAACTCTCAATGCATTCAGAAAGATTGAAATTTTGCAGATTAGTTTCCCTGACCACAATGGAATGAGGCTGGAAATCAGTAAGGAGCAGAGAGACAGATTAGGCACAAAAATAAAGAAGTTTAGCAACACATTTAGACAATCAGTGGGTCAAGGAAGAAATTGCAAAAGAAATCTATTACTACCTTTATATGAATGAAAATGACAATATGTATCAAAACCTATGGGATGTAGCAAAAGCAGTGGTGAGAGGGAAATTTATGGACATAAATGCTTATTTAAAAAAAAAGAAGAAAGAACAAATATCAAAGACCTAACTACACACCAGGAGGGATTAGAAAAAGAGCAACAAACTAACTCCAAATGAAGTAGAAAGAAGGAAAAAACAAAGATTAGAGCAAAGCTAAATGAAATTAAACATAAGAAAGCACTAGAAAAAATAAAACCAAAAGCTGATTCTTTGAGTAGCTTAATAAAATTGACAAACTCTTAGCTAGACTAACAGAAAAAAGAGAGAAGATGCAAATACATAAAATAAGAAATTTGGAAGTGAATATCACCATTGACCCCACTGAAATAAAGAGTATCATAAAAGGATACTTTGAAAAATGCATGCCAACAACATGGATAATTTATATGAAATGGACAAATTTCTAGAAACACAAGAAGTCTTCAATGACAAAAGAAGAAATTGATGAACTCAACAGAACAATCACAAGTAATGAAATAAAATTAGTTATAAAAAATCTCCCAACTAAGAACCCGGACCATATGGCTTCACAGATGAATTCTAACAATCATTTCCAAAAGAACCAACACCAATCCTTAATGTCTTCCAAAAAGTAGAAATGGAGGGAACATTGCCCAACTCATTCTATGATGCTAACATCACCCTAATACCATAGTCACACAAAAATGCCACAAGAAATGAAAACTATAGACCAATATCTCTAATGACATTAGATACTAAATTCCTCAACAAAATACTTTCTAATCATATTCAACAACATATCACATAAATTATACATCATGACCAAGTGGGTTTCATTCCTAGTATGCAAGAAAATCAATACAAGAAAATCAATTAAGGTAATACACCACATTAACAGATCAAAAGAAAAAAAAATGGCATGATCATCTCTATTGATGCAGAAAAAGTAGTTGACAAAATACATAACCCTTTCCTAATAAAAACACTTCAAAAGATGAGAATAGAAAGAAACTCCTTCAACAAATAAAGGGTATATATGAAAAACCAACAGTTCACATCATATTGTATGGTGAAATGCTAAAAGCTTTCCCTCTAAGTTTTAGAATAAGACAAAGATGCCCACTGTCACCACCTTTATTTAACATTGTGTTAGATGTACTTGCTCAAGCACTTAGGCAAGGAAAAGATCTAAAATCATCCAAATTTTAAAGGAAGAAGTAAAAATTTCACTATTTGCAGATGACTTGATTCTATACATAGAAAACCGTGAGAAATCTCTAACAAAGCTTCTAGACCTGATAAATGAGCTCAGAAATGTGGCAGGATCTAAGATCAATGCACAAAAATCAAGGGTATTTCTGTACACCAATAATGAGCAATCTGAGAAAGAAATCAAAAATAAAATTCCATTTACAATAGCAACCAAAAGAATCAAATACCTAGAAATAAACTTCACTAAAGTTGTAAAGGACTTGTAAGCAGAAAACTACACACCATTGCTATAGGAAATGAAAGAAGACCTAAATAAGTGGAATAATAATCCTGGCTCAAGAATAGGAAGACTAAACATTGTTAAGAGGTTTAGCCTACCCAAACTGATTTGCAGATTTATAAAATCCCATTAAAAATCACAACAGAATTTTTTATTGAATTGGACAACCTAACTAAGAAATTTATTTGGAAGAGCAAGGGGCCCTGAATAGCCAAAGACATAATGAAAATGAAAAATAAAACTGAAGGGATCAAACTACCTGATTTTAAAACATACTAGAAATCTACAGTGGTCAAAACTGTATGCTATTGGCACAAGGATAGACATCCCAAACAATGGAACCGAATTGAGAGTTCTGAAATAGATCTTCGCATATACAGTCATCTGATATTTGACAAGGCCACCAAGCCCACACTACTGGCAGAAAATGAACTCTTCAGAAAACGGTGCTTTGCAAACAGGATTTGCATATCTAAAACAATGAGAGAGGAACACCATCTCACACCTTATACAAAAATTAACTCAAGAGAAATCAATGAAATAACTATAAGAGCCAAGACTATAAAGCTCCATGAAGATAATGTATGGAAGCATCTACAAGATCTTCTAGTAAGAAATGATTTCATAAACTTTACACGCAAAGCATGAGCATTGAAAGAAAAAATAGGTAACTGTGACCTCCTCTAAATTAAAACTTTTGTGCTTCAAAAGAGTTTGTCAAGAAAGTGAAATGGCATCCTACTCAATGGGAGAAAATGTTTGAGAATCATCTACCTTTTAGGCACCTAATATCCAACATATATAAAGAAATCCTTCATCTTGAAAATAAAAAAGGCAAACAACCCTTTTTAAAAATGGGCAAGCAATTTGAATAGACACTTTTCCAAAGAAAAAATTCAAATGGCTAAAAACCACATGAAAAGATGCTCAACATCACTAGCTATTAGGGAAATGCAAATCAAAACCACAATGAGATTCCATCTCATTAGAATGATAGCTATTAAAAAACAGAGGACTAAAAGTTTTGGAGAGGATATTGAGAAAAGGCAACACCTATCCCATGCTGGTAGGAATGTAGAATGGTGCTGCCATTGTGGAGGAGAGATTGTCATTCCTCAGGAAACTAACTATAGACCTACCATATTATCCAGAAATTCCACTGCTAGGTTGTTGATATTCTGGAACTAGGTCCATGAAAATGGTGCTGTGGATGAGAAAAGATGAGAAAGATATAACCTAGTCAGTTGACCCTCCATCCCAAGGGACGAGAGTGCCACTGTATAAAACATTGTGGCTTTTATTTAGCTTTAGAACAAAGAAAATATGTGTGCACATGTGCAAGGGTAATAGATAAATGATCGTTTACACATTACTAAAGTCAGTAAGTTTTTATGGTTAATGGTTCAGTTCTCTTTACATTCCTGCACGTAACAGACCTTGTTAATCATTGTCTGACATATACCAGACACTGTCTTTGAAGCACAGAATGCTTCTCCACCAGGCTCCTACCAGATCTTATCTCAGTGTCTTGAGACTAGAGATGCCTGTCTTCTACATACCAAGGTGGCCTGCTTTCTGTCAGTTGTCATGGCCTTTATTTAAACTGCATCATTTCCCCCTTTTTTATTAATTAATTTTGTCAGTGTAGATTATAAGAACCATTATATAAGATGATACAAGGTGACCTCCTGTCACACTCGTCTTCTTCCATAAGCTCTTGTTACTGTGCCTGTCTTAGGTTGTCCTCCTCTGAGAATCTTACCCATCATTGGCTACCAGTCAAACATTTGAGCTGTTATACGGAAGGCAATTTCATTCATATTTTATACTTTTTCAGATTTCTTATGTGAATGTTTTTATGTAGATAATTAGTAGTAAAATCAAGGGGTTATTAGTATACTACTTTCTACCACACAAAATGTAAAATTAGTTTTTCATGGCTAAGTTTCTTAAAATAAATGCATTTATCTGATCTAATTTTACATTTTTTATGAATATATGTCATTACTCTACCCTTGAAAATACAAACAATTAAAATGCATATAACAATAATTCCTAATCCAATCCAAAATGATATTTGAACTGTTTTTTGTTTTCACCAGTGAAACAGATTCACAGTATTTAAAATTTCAGACAATTCATTTCAAAATTCTGCACCAGGGGTTTCTTTCAATTCATTTTGAGACATGCTCAACATTTTTTTTTGCAATTCCTATCCCATGCTGGTAGGAATGTAGAATGGTGCTGTCATTATGGAGGAGAGATTGTCATTCCTCAGGAAACTAACTATAGACCTACCATATTATCCAGAAATTCCACTGCTAGGTTGTTGATATTCTGGAACTAGGTCCCTGAAAATGGTGCTGTGGATGAGAAAAGATGAGAAAGATATAACCTGGTCAGTTGACCCATAATATCTAAAGAATTATTATGCTTATATCCAATCAAACGATTTTTTACTTATTCCCAATCATGCTCACTATTATTATAAGGCAAAGGAGTAATACAAAAAGAACTTCCATTCCAATCACATTTAAGAGCTCTTAACAAGTTTAAATTATAGATTTGATTACCCAAGTGTATAATAGTTGTTTCAAGATTGTTCATACAATTATTCAGTTCCATATCAATGTGGGACTGGCTATGCCACATCTCCCTTGCATTTTTATGCCAGTCCTTAACATATTGTTGAGTCTGGACTCCTTGATGCAGGGCAGTGCTAGCAATGGCAGCAGTGGTATTGATGCCAACCAGTCCCAAAATTCCTGCTATTAAAAGTCCAATTAGTCTTTTAATTCTTTTCAAATAATGGTCTAGGAAATGCCACAGCAACTGGGATTCTGGAGACTGCTGCCAGTGTCCAGTCATCTGAATTGGTAGCCATAGTCTTTTTCTTCTTCTTGCTATAAAAAGAGTTTGATTTTCCTGCAAATATGAATTCTTAAGATATGTAAATAAAGAGCAATTGGAGCAGCTAACATTCCATTCACCAAAAGTTACTTTTCCAATGATAAAAACTATAGGATCTAGTACACATACTGTAAGAAATAGAGTTTATTTTCTTTTTAAACTGGTAATATTAGTTTTATTGCCTTGCCATTTGAAAATTGGGCCAGTTCCCAAAAATAATTTCCACAAATAATTTTGAGTTTTGTTAATTTTAGTGTCTCATGGTTGTGGGATAAATCTTCCTTGATTTTTCCAATGTATTGAGCTGTTAGTAAATGCTGTATTACCAAAATTCCAGAAATAAGGATTACTGCCATTAGTGGTTATGGTTGTGTTTTTAATAGGCTTTGGCATTCCTATAAGGGCCTGATCCTTTACAATTCCATAGGAATCATTAAACAACACAACCTCTGTAAATCCATGACATACATGCCATTTGTCATTTAGTAATCTGTTTTAAGAGGGACATGTGAGATTTACGATATTTTCTGATTTATTTGTAAAGAAGGGAAACTGAGAATATAAATTTGAATTTGACTTTTCTGTTAAAACTACACTATGATTTTGAGGTTGCATGCATGCGGAACCATATCCAATACAAAGAGGGCAGTCTATAAAAGCTAAAGTTAAATTTTCTATAAATTTTCCTTCTTCTTTTGGCTTTAAGGGTAGCTGTAAGTCTATAGGTCCTGGAAAATGGTGAGATTGATTAAGATAAATTGGGTAAGGCTCATCGTCCCAAGTTAACAGCTCTAAAAGAGGTGGTTTGGTAAGTATGCTTAATAAGTGTAATTTTGATATGGTATCTTACCTTGACCTAATACTTTACCTATAATTAATCCAATATGAAACTACCATGTCCATAGTTTAAGTTTCAGCAGCATCTTCAACTCTAGGCTTGATTCTTCTGGGGGGATCCACTGCTGTTCTCCTGTTTCTGTAATGATAAGAGCAAAACCTGAGCCTCAAATTTTCACCTCTCTTTTTTCCCATTTATTGATTGTTTCATTTTTCCAATATATCGGTTGTCCACATTTTTCATTTTCATTCTTTTTATTAACCTCTCATTGTCTTTCTGCTGCTGTGGTATTAGAAATTTTCTGTCTATTAAGAAAATTTAAAGAAAGCAATGCTTTAGATAGTTTGTCTTTAGCAGATTCTCCTCTATTTCCCCTTTTTTTTTTGTCTTTGCAACATTAATTTTAGTAAGTGATTGCTTTTTTTCAGCAATAGCTTAACCCTTTAGGTTATTTGCTTGGGTAAGAGAATATTGGAGATGTTTATAGAGTTGTGTTAAAAGTGTTTTTGAGGGGGCTGCAATGAGGGTAAATATATGCTGTGGGAAAGCAGAAAGAGTAAGGCGTAAGGACTTAAAGACATAATATTGACACATGATGGGTGTATTTAACATTTTTCTTGTGGCAGGACCTTTTATTGATATTTAGCTAATGTATTTTTGTTAATAATTGAAAGAATATAAAAAAGTGAAGGATTGTTTATAAATAGGGGTTTAACTGTTATATTCCAATCTTTTATAATGTGTTTACACATATTCACATACTTACCAAACCAGGGGACACACTGATATACTTGGCTTATTGTTGGGTGGAGTCCTGGATAGATAGAAGATAAATGTCAATTTGTATATTTAGTTTAATAAACTTATACTGACAATTAGAGTGAGAAACATGAATAACATAATTAATTAAAAGATTAAGTTAGTAGTGAACAAAGTTACAGAAAGACAGATAAATACAGAAGTTTTTATACTTACCAATATTTAGCTTTTACCTGGGAAGTGTTGAATTAGCAACTGATACTAGAGTTTTGGTTGACTGTGTTTAAGATTAATGAATTTGATACTATAGATGCCAACTTGTGAGTATTTTGCTAATTCCTGAGGAAGAGGTCAGCCTCCCCAGGAAGGAACACAACAATCCTTGGACAGTATATTTTAAGGTTTATGCATCAGTCCCTGGGAGAGTGGCCAACTCCTCTGGAGAAGAATACACCACCTTTTGAAATGTACTTTATCTTTTTTAATTTGTTACAAAACATCCTTGATGTACTTACTATTTTAGTTTCCATTACTTTTCCTGAAATATGAAAAATGTAAGATTTACATATACATATAATAAAATACATTTATGTATAAACTACAAGTTATTAAATTACTTAAGTATGCAATGTAGTACATTAAAGTTTTGATTATTATTTAAGTATCTTATATATAATTCAGAACTACAGCAGATTATATAACAACAAAAAATAATAAGACTTTTAACCAGCAGACATCCAATGAATAAACTTTTATTTTTTATGTGTTTAAGATTTTTAGTAGCATGATTAGAATGGCCTTAATTTCTTTATTTTGTATAGTTTGTGGCATAGGTAAAAACAAATTATTGTTTCCCATTTGGGCTGTGGGCAATACATTAACTTATACTTTTAATACCTTTGATGGTTTTGTTGTTAACATAATTAGAATTGGGGCTGTAGCTCACAATGTTGAATATAAACTTGATTTATTGTTGGTTATTTTACAGAAAGAGGAATATGGGCTGGCTTAAATTGTTTAAGAAGATTAATTTTCTGTAAACAACTGGTAATACTTGGGTCTGCTGCATATTGCAGTGGTGTTATTTTAATTTGCTATAATTTACTGTTATGCACTACCCCTGGCAGCCCTAATGGTTACTTTCTTTTTGTAGTTATAGACTTGTTTTTTTTTAGCAGAGGAGGGGTAAATCAGATAAACTTAAGTTAAAGCATCTGCTTTTGATTTTTAGGCAGAGAGGTAGTTTTTGTAACACATTATTATTATATTTTAAAATAATTAAAGTTATGATTAATAAAATTATATTTTTATTTAATATTATACTGAAACATATTAAATTTTCAGGAATTTTGTGCACTCTTAAAGTATTCATATGAACTTTTTATTCATACAATTTTAATTGTCATAAGGTTAGAAAATTTCTTTTAATTGTACAACAGTTTTAAATACTTCATTAAATTATAATATATCACATGAACTTAACTATTTTTAGTATTTTATCTTTTTCTAGGTAACAGACCAAATTATTTGTAACAGATTGAAATAAAAAGCTTCTTTTTGAGAAAGCAGGTTTATACATAATGTTTTTTTAAAAGTGATAAAACTTGTTTCTTCAAGGAAATGATAAGGTTAAAGTATAAGAAGTTACTTTGATAAAATAGACTTTCTTTTTTGCATACTGATTATTCAGGAGAAAAGTTCTGTGTACACTTTTACTAAAACAGATTAATGACTTGAGAAACTTTGAGAAAGAATAAAACTTTAACTTTATTTTAATAACTAGTCATTTTATCTTAGTATAAAATTACTTTCTTTTCTTTAATAATAAAAGCACATTCTATACACCTTCCATAATTAAGTTACCAAAATGTTTTTGGAAACTGTGTCCAAGCAAACTTCTGACAGCATACAATTACCATCAACATTAAACAAACTTTTTAGAATAATAATTTTAATTTGATTATAACTATTTTTATTATTTTAAATTAATACCCATATTTATTTATTAATATAAGTGCTTATTTAATTTTGGCCTTTTGAATAGAGCTCTTATAATAATTATCATTTATCAATTTAATATTACCATCTGGAGGTATCAAAATATACACTGACACTGAACAAACAGACAAACAAAACAATTTACAACACATCAATGGAAACATACATCTTTGATTTTACTGCTTTAGAGAATTTTTCTGGAAACTGTTTTGCTAAGTTTTCTTACTTTTCCAGTGGTTTAATTTTATTACCATCTGTCACCCCACAGCCTTATCATTATGCAGCCAGTAGGTGGTTTACAAAGTTGCTGCTGGAATGTTTTCCTTATTTTAGTTAACTCTTTGGCAGACTAGTGATGTCCCTGCAACTAATGCTAGATCTTTCTAATATTAATCTTACTAAATTTTTTGGAATAGTCCCTTTTGTTCTTGAATTGGTTAAGCAGACTTTATTTTGTTTCTCAAGTATTAATTTTTTGGTAGTGGCAAATCCAGGCTGGCACTTCTTTAGGTGGTTGCACATAAGTTTGCCAAGAATTTATGGGGGCATAATTAACATTAACCCACTGTGAATTTCAAACAGGTGGTGCTGTTGGAGAGGGTTGCTTTTTACAATCTTTTTGATAATGACCAGCCTTTAAACAGTTAAAACAGGTTCTGTAACCCGAAAGAAGCTGCAAATCTTCAGGATCAGCTGCTTTACTTGCTTGTGCTATGCTTTTCATGAGTGCAATCTGTGCTAAATGAATTTTCACAGATGCTTTGGGAGGATTTAAAGATGGCTCAAAAAAGGGGGTTGGGAACTTGACTGAGGGTTAAATGCTGGGACAAATGGGGGGTTAAGGGAAGTCTCTTAAGGCACATCAACATCTTCAGCTAGAACTAAAGGGTTAACCTTGACAGCTGAAACTGAAGGGCTGTTAATAGCTTGAAAATTGCAGTAGGGACACCTTGTTGCAGCTATGGCAACACAAGACTCTGTAGGAGGCTCTGGATGGTCACTTTCAGAACATTCATTGTCATACAAATGTAAATCTGCCTCAAGCTAATCAGGGACAAAATCCTCCACCTCTGCATTTTCAGAGGGCTTAGGAGATTCTGTTGGAAGAATCTTAAGGGCCAGATTAATAAGATGTTTAGTTGTATCAGAAATGTGAGGAATATTCAAATAAGCTCCCCATTGGCATAATAAGTCTCTTCTCCATAAGTTTCCCAACTTGTTAATGAGACTACCATTCTTATGATATCTAGAACGGCATTCATTGGCCCAGTGTAACCCTTTCTGGCATATCGGACACACATGAGTTGGTATTGATCTATTATTGCCACTAGATGGAGCTCTCACACTAGTTTTGGCTTGGCAATCTTTTGGAGCTGATGGCATGGAAAATTTCCATAAACACCTGACCGTTGGAAAAGTTCCACAAACTCCCTTTTTCTTTTCTTTCCTTTTATTAGATGTGAGTTTATCTGTTTTGGCTGTTCATGAATTTTTTTCATATATATTTTCATTAAAATCAACATCAGTTTTTCTGCTATTGGTCCAGCGATAACAGTATCCTGTTTAGCATCTTCATTTTCATCTGATTTAATGGTTCAAGACCAACAGAAATAAGACTACATAAAGCCCATACATGTATGGGAATTATCTCTCCCTTTTGATAAGCCCTTTTTAATGCTTTCATGACTATCTTTCATTGTTTCAGATTAAAAATATCCCACGCTTGTGGCTAAAACCAATAACAAGGTTTCTGTACAAGAGAAAAAACTTCCTCAAAAGCCGAGGATTTAATAGTCACATCAGTAGTTTTTAATAAAGTTTTTAATACTCTAGAGTACTCTTCAAAGTTCCACTGCTGATTCCCCATTTCCCTGATAATCCCAAGGATGTACCATACCTTTTTTTTTTTTAACCACTCATCAGTAGCTCCTTGGTCTGCTGCGCACTGACTGAAAGAAAAGTTGCATTTTCAGGCCCCTGTTCGGGCACCAAAAGTTGATGTTCTGGAACTAGGTCCATGGAAACGGTGTCGCAGATGAGAAAAGATGAGAAAGAAACAACCAAGGTCAGGTGATCCTCCACCGCAAGGGAAGAGAGGGCCACTGCATAAAACACCGTGGCTTTTATTTAGCTTTAGAACAAAGAAAATACATGTGCCCATGTGTAAGGGTAATAGGTAACAGTTTACACATTACTAAAGTCAGCAAGTTTTTAGGGTTAATGGTTCAGTACTCTTTACATTCTTGCATGTAACAGATCTTTTTAATCATTGTCTGACATATAACAGATACTATCTTTGAAGCACAGAATGATTCTCCACCAGGCTCCTACCAGATCTTATCTCAGTGTCTTGAGACTAGAGATGCCTGTCTCCTAAATACCAAGGTGGCCTGCTTTCTGTCAGTTGTCATGGCCTTTAATTGAACTCCATCACTAGGTATATCCCCAGTAGAATTGAAATCATGGACATGAACAGAAATATACACACCAGTGTTCACAGTGGCTTTATTCACCCTTGCCAAAAGTTGGAAGCAACCCAAATGACCCTCAACAGATTAATATGTAAGTAAGCTGTGGTATATACATACAATGGAATATTATTCAGCTATAATAAGGACTGCATTTTTAACACATGAAATAATATAGATGAATCTTGAAGACCTTATGCAGAGTGAAGTAAGCCCGGCACTGAAGGCCAAATATTACATGACCTCACTGATATGAATTAAGCAAATTGAGCAGACCCACAGTTCTGTATCCTGGACACAGGTTAACAGGAGACAGAAAGGGAATAGAGGATGGTGAACCAATGACCATATGGGCAAAATCTACAATAAGTTTGAAGAGTGTAGTTGTGCAGTGGATGAGCATGACATGGCACAGTGATGTGATTGGGTTCAGCGGAGCTAGTCTGTGAGGGGGTTTAGGGTGGGGATGGGATGACCTATCCATGTAATTTGGGGGAGGGTCAGGTAAGAAGCAGGTGAACTCTGGGGATTTGCAGGCCTGTGATTAAAACTACAATGTTGGAATTTTTTTTGGCAAATATGACAGGGAAGGGTTACTGGTGTAGGGTGTTGGATGTGGGGGTAGTATATGGGATATGGCACACTTGGGGCAGGCTTCTATGGAATATCTTTGTGCTCAACTTGTCATATTGCATTATAGCAGCAGGTGGAATCCCACCCAATAAACAAGAAAATATCAAACTCCCATCTTGGGGTGTCCTGTGAAGTCCTTGAGAACATAGGTCATGCCTAATATAAGAAAACAGACCAATATATCATGCCCTCAATATTATTGTAAGAAACTGTGAATCTTATTCTTCCAAAATTGAAACTTATTGTATACCATCGGTTATGAGGGGAAGGGAAGGGAATAATAGAATAAATGGAATGTAGGGCATTTTCAGGGCATTAGATTTGTTCAACATGATCTAGCAATAATGGATACAGGCCACTTCAAATTCATCAAAACCTATAAAAGTGTATGATCCAAGATGTAAAACAAAATGTAAAGCATTTATAATGCTTAGTAGCATTGTTTCAATATTTGTACATCAATTGTAACAAATGTGCCATCCACGTGCAAAATATTATTTATAAGGGAGAGGGGAAATGAAGGAGGGCATTGTTTATATGGCAATCCTCTATATTCTCTATGTGACTTTTCAGTATCCTAAAACTTCTTTGAAGATAAAATAGAAAAAGGAAAAAACCAGGGGAATATATGGATGAAAATATCACTGTACATACAAGATGACATCTCTTACAATGATGAAAGACACAATGCTGAAAAAAAAATTTATTATTTAAATTTTTAAAAGTTTTTAGTATCTTATTGTTTATCTTTAAAATTATTTTTTCATTTTCTTATTAATTTTATTTGGTTATTTTTTGGCTTCATTTTTGGAGAGGTTTTTGATCAGAGAAGGATCACAACAGTGATAGAGAAGATCATTGGTGTGGGTTGTCAGTTCTGGGGGGATGCATGGGAAGCAGTTCACCTGTGGCATGCCTCTAAGGCATATGAATATGTTCAAGAGTTCATGGGGCATTGGCTCAGTGGGTGGAGATCTACACAATTAACTGAAGGAATATTGAATTACCATCCTGGAATTCATCCCATTCTGCTACATTCTTTAATAGGACAACAAGAATCCCTCGAGTGCAAGACAGTGCCTAATGAAGGAAGACAGACAATTATGCCAGGCGTTTGATACTGATGATTCTACTTATGAACCTTTTCTTGTGAAATTGAAACTGAACCTAACATTATTTACTGCCTAAGAGTTAACTCCTGAAAACCTCCTTGTTGCTCAAATGTGGCCTCTTTCTAAGCCAAACTCAGCACATAAATTCACTACCTTCCCCTCTGTGTGGGACATGACTCCTGGGGATTACCTCCCTGGCACTAAGGGACTTTTCCAAGCCCAAACTAGCAATGCATCTGGAAAAAAAGACATTGACTAAAAGAGGGAAATGGTATAAATACAAATGGATTTATATGGCTAAGAGTTTTCAATATGGGTTGAGACATCATTCCAGAGGTTACACTTATGTAAGTCTCAGCAGGATCTCATTGACTGCCACAGTAAAAAGTGACTCAAATAGCAGGGCTCCTGAGGGCTCTAGAGTCATCTAGAAACTATAAACAGGGTAGACAAGCTCAGGAATTCAGCACCCTGGTATTGGACCATTTTTTTGAGTTTATGTTCCCCAGAGTGAGTTGGACTTCTTTGTAGTTTTTCTATACATGGCTGTTCTGCCCCTTATGTTTGAGCCTATAATTGACACTATACTTGATAGTTGTGTGTCCTGAAGACTTAGATCTTTGGTCTTTCCGTGTGCCAATTTAGCCTTGAATTTCAGTGGAGTTGCAGCACATACTCTCCAGCACATTAAATTCACTCAGGAAAGCTGATGAAGTGATGATAATGGAAAACACCTATCCCAAGGAACATCAGTAATGGATGGAAGAAGCCTTTCTCTCTAAGTTTGGGAATAAGATGCCAATTTTCCCTACTGTTATCCAATGTTATGCTAGAAGTTCTAGCTACAGAATTTATACGAAAAAATAAGTAAATAAAAAGCATCCAAATAGGAAAAGAGGTAGTAAAACTTTCACTATTCATGGATGACATAATCCTATATTTTAAAAGTTCTAAAATGCCTATGACAGAGCTTCTTTAGCTAATAAATAACTTCAGCAATGTGGCAGGATACCAGATCAACACAAAAAAACCGTAATGTTTCATACAATAGTATCGAACAATCAAAGGAGGCAATAAGGAAAAAAATTCCATTCACAAGAGCAATAAAAATACTCAAGTACATAGGAATCAATTTAACCAAAGAAGTACAGGAGCTATATTCAGAAAACTACAAAACACTGCTCAAAAAATCAGAGAAGACTTAGACAAATGGTAAAATATTCCATGTTGTTGGCCTGGAATACTAAATATCATGAAGATGTCAATCCTACCCAAACTGATTTATAGATTCATTGCAATACTAATCAAAACTCCAACAGCTGAATTTACAGAAAGAAAAAAGTCAATTATAAAATGTATTTAGAAGGGAAATTGCACCCAAATACTCAACAGCACTCCAAGAAAGAAGAGCAATTTAGGAGAACTTTTACTGCCTGACCTTGAAGCATACTACAAAGGTATAGTGGTCAAAACAGCATGGTATTGGCATCAAGATAAGCACATTGATCAGTGGAATAGAATTCAGATACCAGAAATAAACCCCAACCTCTATGGCCAACTGATTTTTGACAAACCTACCAAGTCCTTGTAAATGGTACAAAACTTTCTCTTCAAGAAATGGTTCTAGGTGAACTGGATATCCATAACCAAGAGATTGAGAAGTTCCTTATCTCATTCCCTATACAAAAATCATATAAAAATTGATCAAACATCTAAATATAAAAGCCAGGACCATAAAACTACTAGAAGCAAATGTATAGAAACATCTTCAAGATCTTCTGGTAGGTGGGTGGTTTCATGGATATAACAACCAAAGCATGAGCAAAATAGAGAAATAGATAAATAGGGCCTCCTCAATATTAAACACTTTGCCCCTCAAATGAATTTGTCAAAAAGATGAAGAAGCAGGTGACACAATGGAAGAAAGTATGAGGCTTTATAACACAGAGTACCCTGTGGTGGATGATGGACTGTGGTTAACAGGACAAAAATGAGAATGTTTTCTTTTATATATATATAATTTTTTAAAATTTTTAAAAAGATACTTAGATTATATAAATGTTGTGCAAAAAATATAGTGCTTCCTATACACCTGACCTCCCACACCTCCCACAACCTCCCACATAAACATCTTTCATTAGTGTGGCACATTAAATGCAATTAATAAACACAGCCTGGGGCTTTGCCATTAAGCATGGACCATAGTTCACATTCTAGACCACACTCTCTCCCACACAAAGCTTTCATGTTATATTTTGATATAAAATGGCCTATATCTGTCATTTCAATATCACTCAGGACAATTCCCAAGTACCAAAAAAGCCCCTGTACTACAACTGCTTTTCCCTCTTCCTGCCTCCAGAGAAACCACTTACCACTGGCTCCACATCAGTGTTGTAATTTCTTCCATTGTTAGAATCATAATATGTCTACAGCAGAACACCAGTAAGTCTACTCTAGTCCATTAATCTTCCCCTCATCCTGAGGAGTCTGGGATGGTTATGTCCACTCCACCTCCAATTGAGAAGGGGTTTATATTCCATTGGTAAGACAGATGGGATTATCCTGCCTGCAGCTGCAGACTCTCTCCATTACCTGGCATGGCCATTGTCCATCATCATCTATCCACCAGTTGTCCTGGGTGAGTTCAAAGAGCCATAGAATAGGAATTGCTGCTCCACCGAGGTTCTGGGCCCAGCTGGCACATGGACAATCCAAAGACTCAAGTCTCTGGGTGTATACCTATAAACTCCAGCACCAAGTATAGGTTGGAATAGTAGGAACAGATGAGCCATGTGCAGGGAAGACATAGTTGAGTCCAACTCTGTCACTCTCAGGAACACAAACTCCAAAGTAAGGTGCACTGGCAAGGCACCAAACTCTAGAGCTATCCACCCTGATATAGGAGCTGGGTGTCTCCAGAGCCCTCAGGAGCCCCAGTATTTAGGATAATATCCACTTTGGAATTTTCTGAAATCCTGCTGGGATGTGTGTAAGCGTTGCCTCAGGGTGACCCCCTGACTCATTTTGAAATCTCTTAGCCATATAAACTCATTTGTCTTTACCTTTTCCCCCTTTCATTCAAGTTCTTTTTCCAGTTGCATTGCCAGTTGGCACTTGGTAGCAATTCATCGGTCCCAGGGAGTCTCATCCCCGGGGAGTCATGTACCATGCTGGGAGGAAGGTAATGCATTCATATGCTGAGTTTGGCTTAGACAGAGGCCACATTTGAGCAACAAGGAGGCTCTTAGGAGTCAACCTTTAGGCACCCCATAACAAGAGGCTATGTTTCAATTTCAAGAGCAAAAACTCAATAATCATCAATATCAAGGGTCCATCAGTGGATCATCCTCCTTCACCAGTCACTACCCCTTGCACTTCAAGGACTGTTGCTGCTCCCTTAGAGAATGTGGCAGAGCTCTCCAGGATGTGAATTCAGTATTCCTCATTTATTGAGTGATTCTTCACAAACTGTGACAATGCCCAGTGAACATTTGAACATTTTTATATTCCTTATATTTATGCTCAGCTGAACTTACTCCCATGCATCCCTCATATCCCTGCCACCCCACAACAATGATCCTCCCCTGCCCCAGTTGTAACCCTTCTGTGATCCAAAGCTTCTTCAAAGATGAAGCCATTACAATAGCTGAATACAATTAATAGGAAAATGAAACAATAATGATAAGTTTAAATATAGGAAATAAAATACATAAAAAATTCATAAAAAATAAAAACAAAATAAAATTGGAAGTTAGGGATATTTAAAAAAAATGAAAAATATATATAAAAAATATGTTTTAGACATTTTATCTTTCATCACTGCAATATCTGGTGTCTGTACCATAGCACCCTCCTCCTCTCATTCCCCAGTGTCTCACTGTTTTTCATTTTGTTTTCAAAGAAGTTTGCAGTCACAGCAAAGTCACACACAGAATACAGGACACTCTCATATACCCAACATCCCCCCCTTTCCTTTACCAAATATTAATACCTTTTTATATGTGGATGGTTACATTGTTATAACTGATATACAAATAGTGAAACATAGCTACTAAACATTGTCAATGGTTTACACTATGGTTTACATTTTAGAAATTACACTATTATAAATTTGGATAATATTTACCATGTCCTGTATCCATCACTGTATGTTAATGAAGAACATTTCCAATGACCAATAAATACTCCTTGTTAAATATATTTTATTCCCCCCACCAATCACCCCAGGGCCCATGATGAACGCCTGGCTTTGCTCATTGGATGTCAAGATTCATACTTACATTCAACAAGAGGTCTTGTCATACTGGTTTGTCCTTCCATCTTAGGAACTGCCCTTGCTCTTGAGAGACTCCTGCCTGTTTATACTGAACAAATTTGTCCTCCAAAAATGGGAGTCCAACTTCTTCCTGCTCATTACATGGGTCTCCACCCACTGTTACAATATATTATGACAGGATGAACACTCACACACTCCCTAGAAGCCTGCTCCAGATGCACCCAGTCCTGAATGCCGCTGCCCCCCACAACAAACACCCTAAACCAGTGACCCTTCCTTGTCATATTGCCATAAGAGCATTCCCACCTCTGTACTTTCAACCTCATACCCATAAATCCCCAGTGTTCACCTGGTCCTTCCCCAACATTCCCCCCAGTGTCCTGGACCTTCTAACCCACCCTTCCCAATCTACCCACCTGTCAACTGTGCACCACCCAGCCCAATAATATCACTACCCTCCTGTCCTATCCCATCAAAATGAAACTACACTCTATTACATCCTTATGGGTGATGGCTCACAGCATTCTCTTCTCTTTCTATTTCTTGTGAACCTATCTTACAGACATATCCTATCAGTGAGGTCATGTACTATTCATCCTTCAATGCCTGGCTTGCTTCACTCAACATAAGGTCTTCAAGATTCATCCATGTTATCCCATGTGTTAGCAATCTATTCCTTCTTATAGCTGAGTAATATTCCACTGAATGTATGTACCACATTTTGTTTATGCATTCATTTGTTGATGGGCACCTGGGCTGATTCTAACATTTGGCAATAGTGAATAATGCCACTATTAACATCGGTGTGCATATATCTGTTTCAGTTCTTCTGGGTATATACCCAGCAGTGGAATCGCTGGATCATATAGAAGATCTATTGTTAGTTTTTTAAGGAAATGCCATATGTTCCTCCACAGTGGCTGAGCCATTCCACAATCACACCCACAGGGGATGAGGGTTCCCATTCTTCCACATCCTCTCCAACACTTATAGTCTGCTGTTTTTTTAATAGCTGTCATTCTAATGGGGTTAAGATGGTATCTCATTGTAGTTTTGATTTGCATTTCCCTACTGGCTAGTGATGTCAAGCATTTTTTCATGTGCTTTTTAGCCATTTGTATTTCTTCCTTGGAGAAGTGTCTTTTCAGGTCACTTTCTCATTTTTTAAATGGGTGATTTGTATTTTTATTTTTGAGGTGTAGGATTTCTTTACATATGCAGGTTATTAGGCTCCTATAAGATATATGGTTGCCAAGTATTTTCTCCCATTGAGTAGGGTGCTTTTTATTTTTTTGATAACATCCTTGGAGGTGCGAAATTTTTTTTTTAATTTTGAGAAGATCTCATTTATCTATTTTTTCTTTTGCTGCTCATGCTTTGGTGGTAAAGTTCATGAAACCCTTTCTTATTACAAGGTCTTGTAGATGCTTCCCTACATTATCTTCCAAGGACTTTATGGTCTTGGCTCTTATATTTAGATCTTTGATCATCTTAAGTTGATTTTTGTATAAGGTGTGAGATGGTGTTCCTCTCTTTCTTTTGGATATGAATATCCAGTTTTCCAAGCACACTTGTTGAAGAAGCCATTCTTTCCAAATTGAGTGGGATTGGTGGCCTTGTCAAATATCAGATGGCTGTATATGTGAGGATTTATATCAGAACTCTCAATTTGGGGCCATTGGTCAGTATGCCTATCCTTGTGCCAATACCATGCAGTTTTGACCACGGTATCTATGTAGTATGTTTAAGAGTCAGGTAGTGTGATGCCTCCAATTTCATTTTTCATTTTCAATATGTCTTTGGCATCTCAGGGCCTCTTACCCTTCTAAATGAATTTTGTAGTTAGTTTTTCCAACTCATTAAAAAAATACAGTGTTGATTTTTATTGGGATTGCATTAAATATGTAGATTGGTTTGTGTAGGATAGACAACTTGATGATATTTGGTCTTCCTATCAATGAACAGGGAATATTCTTCCATTTATTTACATCTTCTTTGATTTCCATTAACAGTGTTTTGTAAGTTTCTGTATATAGACCTTTACATCTTTAAATTTATTCCTAGGTTTGATTCTTTTAGTTACTATTTTAAATGGTATTTTTTTCTTGATTTCCTCCTCAGATTTCTCACTATTGTTGTACAGAAATGCTACTGATTTTTGAACAATGATCTTATAGCCTGTGACTATACTGATCTCTTTTATACATTATAGATGTTTTTTTTTTTTTGTAGATTTCTCAGGGCTTTTTATGTATAGGATCATGTCATCTGCAAATAATGAAATTTTTACTTCTTTTCCAATTTGGATGCCTTTTATATCTTTTTCTTGCCTCAATGCTTGAGCAGGTACTTTTAAGACAATGTTAAATAAGATTGGTGATAGTGGGCATCCTTTAATTTATCCCAATCACAGAGGGAAGACATTTAGGATTTCACCATTGAAGATAAAGTTAGCTTTGTGTTTTTCATATATACCCTTTATCATATTCAGAAAGTTTCCTTCTATTACTATATTTTGCAGTGTTTTTATCAGAAAAGGGTGCTGTTTTTTGTCTAATGATTTTTCTGCATCTGTAGAGATGATCATGTGATTTTTTTCTTTCAATCTGTTTATGTGATTTATTACATTGATTGATTTTCTTATGTTGAACCATCTTTGCATACTTGGCATGAAGTTTACTTGGTCATGGTGTATAGTTCTTTTGATATGTTGTTGAATGCAATTAGCCAATATTTTGTTAAGGATTTAAGCATCTAAGTTCATTTTAGAGATTATTGTGTAATTTTCCTTTCTTAGGCATCTTTGTTTGGATTTTGTTTTAATATAATGTTGGCATCATAGAATGAGTTAGGCAATATTCCTTCTAATTTTACTTTTTGGAAGAGCTTAAGCTAGATTGGTGTTAGTTCTTTCCAGAATATTGGTAGAATTCAATTTTTTTTTTTTTTTTTTTTTTTTTATATTTTGATCTTTTCAATTTTATTGAACTTCTAGAAGGACCAGCTTTTGGTTTTGTTTATTTTTTCTAATTTATTCTTGTTTTCTATTTCCTTTAGTTCTGCTCTAATATATGTTATTTCCTCTTTCTACTTCCTTTGATGTTAGTTTGTTGTTATTATTCCATTATTCCAGGTATGCAGTTAGGTATTCAATCTTAGGTCTTTCTTCTTTTTTAATATACGCATTTATGGCTATGAATTTCCCTCTCAGTACAGCTTTGGCTGCAGCTCATAGGTTTTGATATGTTGTGTTGTCATTTTCATTCATTTCAAGGTAGTTACTGATTTCTTTTGAGATTTCCTCCTTGACCCACTGTTTGTCTAACAGTGTGTTGTTCAACTTCCATATCTTTGTGCCTAATCTGGTTCTATGGCCTTTAGTGATTTCCAATTTCATTCCATTGTGATCAGAGAAATTACTTTGTATAATCTCAGTCTTTCTGAATTCATTGAGAGTTGTTCTGTGGACTAGCATGTGGTCTATCTTGGAGTATGTTCCATGTGCACTTGAGAAGAATGTAGATCCCAAAGTACTTGGGTGTAGCACTCTGTATAAGTCTATTAGCTCCACCTCCTCTAATGTATTATTCAGAGTCTTTGTTTCTTTATTGACTCTGTCGAGATGTTCTGTCTTATGATTATAAGGGTGTATTAAATTCTCCCACTATAATTTTAGAGGCATTTATGTCTCCACATAGTTTTTTCCAATGTTTGCCTCATGTATTTTGAGGAGCACTGATTAGGTGCATAAATGTTTATGATTGTTGTTTCTTCTTGAAAGATTATCCTTTTGACTAATATGTAGTGTCCATCCTTGTCTCTTACAATAGTTTTGCATTTAAAGTCTATTTTGTCCAATATTAGGATAGCTACCCCCACCATTTTTTCATTTTTGTTTGCTTGTAAAATTGTTTTTCAGCCATTCACTTTAAGCCTCCTTGAATCCCTGGGTCTAAGGTGGGTTTCTTGTAGACCACATATGGATTGGTGATATTTTCTTATCCCTCCTGTGAATCTGTGTCTCTTGTCTGTTGAGTTTATTTCATTAACATTCAGTGTTATTACTCAACAAATTTCTTACATCAGCTAAATTTTCTTTGTGTTTATATATGTCATATATTGTTTTTATTTCCTTTTTAGTTGTTCTTACACTCTCCTCCAACTCTCTTTCTCCTTTCTTTTCCTTTCAACCTGTGGAACTTCCTGTAACATTTCTTGAAGGACAGGTTTTTTGGCATACTCTCTTTATTTCTGTTTATCTGTGAATATTTTGGACTCTCCATCATTTTTGAATGACAACTTTGCTAGCTAGAGAATTCGTGGCTGGAAGTATTTTTCTGTTAGTACCTTGGCTATGTCATACCACTGTCTTCTTGGCTCCATATTTTCAGATGAGAAATCAGAACTGAATCTTATTGAACATCCCTTGTATGTGATGATTGTCTTTTCTCTTGGTGCCTTGAGTATTTTTTCTTTGTCATGAGCATTGCACATTTTGACAAGTATAGGTCTAGGATTAGGCCTCCTGGAATTTATACTGTTTGGGGTGCACTGTGCTTCCTGGACATGTACAACCATCTCCCTCAATAGGGTTGGGAAGTTTTTAGCCATTATTTCTTTCAACACTCCTTCCGTTCCCTTTCCCTTTTCTTCTCCCTCTGAGATGCCTATAATGCATATTTTGTTTTGTTTTGTTGGTTAAATCCTTAAGTCCATGATTGATTTTTTCTATCTTTTTTTTTTTTTTTTTTTTAATTATTTTTTATTTTTTTTATTATGGGTAAAAATCAAAATTCTCACAATACATACAAACATTTGTAAAATGATATATAAATATATATGCATATATGTGTATTTGCTTACAAAAATGTTATTTTATATATATATATATACATATATTTTAAGAGGTGCTTAGATTACCTAAAATATTATACGGAACCCACTCGGATTCCCATGTTGCCCACCTCCCACACCTCCCACCACATCCAACACAAACATCTCCCATAGTGTGGCCCACCAACCTCAATGAACCTACACCTCCTGGAGCCTTGCCACCAACCATAGACCACAGTTCACACTGTAGACCACACTCTCTCCCACTCAGTTCTGAGTGGTGTGTGCTGATTTAAAATGGCCTACATCCATTGACACAACAGTACTCAGGACAACCTCCAACTCCCAAAGAAACCCCTGTATTTCAACTGCTCATCCCCTCCCTACCCAAAAAACTGTCAAGTGGCCACTGGCTCCACCTCATTGTTATAATTTCTTGCATTGCAAGAATCACCATATGTGAGCAAGAGAATACCATCAAGTCCACTCTAGTCCATAGTTCCTCCCCCAATCCAGAGGCGACTGGGATGGTGATGTCCACTCCAACTCCAAGTGATAGAGGGCTTATATCCCATGGATATGGTGGGTGGGATGATCCTGCCTGCAGATGCAGGCCCTCTCCATTCCCTGGGATGGCCATTGCCCATCGTTGTCTCCTCACCAGGTCTGTTCCTCTATCTCCTTGATTTAAAGATGTACTGTCTTCCACATCACTAATTATTTCTTCTGCCTGTGCAAATCAGCTGTTATGTGATTCCAGCATCTTTTTAATTTCTTGGATTATACCATTCATCAACATCATATCCGTTATCATTTTATGTATGTTTACAATTTCTTCAGTATGTTCTCTCAGTGTCTTCTTAATATCCTTAATCACTTCCTTCAGGTCTTTATGTTGGTCCATGGTATTTGTTTGGACAGCTTTGATTAGTTCCATGTTCTGCATCTATTCCTATTTATTAGTTTGTTCATTGGACTGGTCCATGTGTTCCTGTTTCTCAGTATGGTTTGTAAATTTTTGTTGCCCTCTGTTCATCATTTTATCTTGATTGTGTTTATTCAGTTGATTAGCATCTCTCTTTGCTTTAGTATTTTATTTAGCTGGTGGTTCTGTGTTTGTGTTAAGTTTTCCCTTTTACATTTTGTTCTTCTTGTTCTATTTCCTTGGTGTTTTCTATGTTCCCTTGAAGCAAAAAGATTAGGGCCAGAGAAATCAAAAAAGGTAAGAAAGGAAAAAGGATAATAGTAATATTGATAAAAGTTCAAAGAAGGGCCATATAAACTTAGTAAACTGAATATTTAACTCATGTATGCAGTGTAGAGTAATAGGGGGAAAAAGTGGAGTACCTATGATGGGATGGAAAATCAAATATTAAAAAATATATAGAATGATTTAAAAGGCCAGAAAGATGTGGAGAGAGAGAAAGAGTAAAGAAAGGGCTGAAAGGAAAAAGTTAATAAAAAAAGAAATCAGAATAGACAACATAGGAATCAAAACCAGTAAAGTTGAGGACTAATGAAAAAAGGTGGAATGTGAGAACCACAACAGAAAGCAGAAGGTAGAAAGATGAAGGAAGGAAAACAGATAATGTTGGTAGACAAAATCAATATACACAGAAAATGGGAAATCAATAAAGAAGAAGCACAGCAAGGAGAAACAAGCTACCATCACCTAATTTTAAAAAAGGGAGGGGGGGAGTAAAGAGGAAAGAAAAGAAAGAAACAAACAAATGAACAAACAAACAAACAAGAAAGCAGTCAAACAAAGCTAAGGAAGAACAGTGTTCCTTCTTCTGTCCTTGTGGAACCTCTTGGTCTGCCTGTGTTCATCAATCAATTACTGTGTAGGCTTCTTTCTGTAGGTTTTGAGGCCTATTTTAGCAAGTAAACTAAGTTAATTTTTTTTAAGTAACTTATTTTTTTGGATAAATAAGGGACCCAAAAGAAGTTAGTACAACAATAATGTCTATGTTTTCCCTGTCCTACATTACCAGCTGGATGTTAGATATCCCAGTGAATCACTACTCTTAGAATAGCCGGGAATTCAGCTAGGGGCTCATATATTCAAGACAGAAATTCCTCTACTGAGTTAACTTACTAGTTGAGTCAGTTAGCTCTTCAGAAAGCTACTTAGTCACTTTCTCTTGTGAAAGTTTTACTCTCCTGTGGCAGCAGGATTCAGCAGGCTGTATGAGTAGATCCCCTCTCCCCTTTCCTGGTCAGGTTGATTTCTCTTTTGAAATTCAAATGGGACCCTGATGACTGAGTTCACCTCACTGAAATGATTTACAAGTCTCTTCTAGACCATCCCTTCCTCCCAGGGGACCCTAAATAAGCTTGTGGAAACTTATCAAACACTTCCTGCTGCCTGACTCCCATAGGGGAGCTGAAATTCTGATAGTTCTCACAGCAGAACTATAAAATTGGCTGAGTCTGCCTTCTCCCAAGCCAAGCCTCTGTAACCCAGGGCAACTGGGTAAATCAGGCTTCCTCAGCAGAGTCACCCCTCCCCACAGCCTGGTGCCACTTCAAGCCAGCTGGTGTACCCCCCAAAGCTCTAAGAGGGTCCAGGTAACCAAACCCACAGAAAGAAAACCCTTCTGCACCCTTTGCCAGAACCCTCCCACTCTCAGAGAATGCTCCCTTTCACTGGGTTGCTGGTGGTAGCCATTTGCCCTGAGGGTGAGACTTAGCCCTCAGCGTCTGTGATTTCAAGCTTGGGGCTAAATTGTCACAGTTTTATCTTGCGCAATCTGTCTCCCTGTGCAGTTCCCTCCAGATTGATGTCCTAAAGGCTCTCACTCCGTGGGCTCCCAGAACAGCTCACTTGGGCATTATCCTGTCCCCATTCAGCTGTCTTTTGCAAGAGAGATGGTGAGTGCCCACTTAAACCAATGCCATCTTGCCTCCCTCTCCCAGAATGTTTTCTCTTGTACAATCACAAATATATAATACACCAAATGTAAGTTATGGGCTATAGTAAGTAATAACATGTTTTTTATTTTTAACAAATCAATTTTAGTGTTATATATTAAGAGAGCTTAAATCTATACAAAGAGCACAAAAAATGGTATTCAGTGTAATCACATATTTGTGCATTCATCACCTCAATCATACCCAGAGCACTTTCATTATTCCAATAATAAAAACAAACAAACAAACAAAACTCATCACCTCTCAATCTCTCTATGCCTCTCCTGCCATACATAACTGCTATTCTTTTTCCTTCTCTCTAGTATTTTGTATTTATATATTGTAAAAATAGTCATATATGCAATATTTCCCATATTCATGTTTTACATGAAGTTTTTACTATCTTATACAGTCCCATTTCCCATGTTACAGTTTTTCACTTTCCTTCTAGTAATATACATGTCCTTAGACTTTTCCTTTCAACCACTGTCTCACCCATACAATAACACTGCTAATTATAAACACTGTGATGTGCTTTAACAATTTTATTCATTTCCAACAATCTACAATCATCCTTTACCAGTCTGCACAGGATAACCCTCAGCTTTTTGTTCTCTACCATCCTTCTATTTTCTGGTGACCTATATTATAATTATTAACTCCATGAGTTTACACAATATATTTAGTTTATAATAGCACAATCATACAATATTTGTCCTTTTGTGTCTGTCTTGCTTTACTCAACATAATGTCCTCCAGGTTCATCCATGTTGGCATATGTTTCAGGAATTCATTTCTTCTTATTGTTGCATTTTGATGATGTTCTTTCAGTGTTTATAACAAATATTTACCAGTGCAAGGTTTTGGGTGATGTATGGCAATATTTTATGATGATATGTATGTTTTTTTGTAAATTCACAAATTTTACTATACTTTTATTGTTTATATATTTTCAGGTATGAATGATATACTTTGATAAAATTTTATTAAAAATACATACTAGAGACCTAATACAGCATATTTGAAAAAAGCAGAAGAAAGGGTCAGCAAACTAGAAGGCATGACAATTGAAATAATTCAGACAGAAGAACATATAAAGAAAAGAATAGAAAAATTGAGAAGGGTCTCAGGAATTTGAATGACAGAATGAAAGGCACAAACCAACACATCATGAGTATCCCAGAAGGAAAAGAAATAGCAAAAAGGAGAAAGTATATTTGATGAAATGATGGCCCCAAAATTCCAAACTCTTATGAAAGACATAAATATACATGTTGAAGAAGAACAACACATCCAAACAGAAAAGATCTTGATACACATACTGAGAAACATACTAATCAGAATGTCAAATCCCAAAGATAAAGAGAAAATTTTCTAAGTTGCAAGAGTAAAGTGATTTAACCCATACAAGGGGAACACAATAAGACAGTGTGAAATTCTCATCAGAAATCATGGATATGAGAAGGCAGTGGTATGATAAATTTAAGAAACTGAAAGAGAAAAAGTATCAGACAAAACTTTACTTCCAAAAAGAGGTTGAGTTTAAAATATTCATAGATAAACAGAAACTGAGAATGGTTGTCAACAAGAGACATGTCTTACAAGAAATATTAAAGGAATTTCTGCAATTGAAAGGCAGGCTGAATGGAAAAGACAGGAGAGTAAAGCATGGAGTAGAGTGTAGAAATAAAGATTGATAGCAAGAGTAACTATAAGTGTAAAAAGAGACAAAAAATGACATAAATAACAAAGAATAAATTAATTGAAGTAAGAACTGGCTTTACATTAATAACATTAATGTACATAATTAATTACATATATGTGTAATTAATACATATGCATTATGTACATAATAAATATGAATTGATATATGTGTAATTAATACATATGTATGTATAAATTAATATATATACATGTGATACATATTAATTATTTACCTGATTATTGTATGTATTAATGTACACAATTAACGTAACATTAAAAACATAATAATCCCTATCTTCACAAGATGAGGATTAGAGATCTATACTTATCCGATAAGCTACAGAGGCAACATTTGTCCCAATTGGGATGGCAGGTTTTGCAGCAATTGTTGCATATGGATTATACAAACTGAAGAACAGGGGAAACATGAAAATGTCTGTTCACCTGATCCACATGCATGTGGCTGGCCAAGGCTTTGTTGTGGGAGCAGTGATGTTTGGTATGTGCTATTCCACATATCAGGAATACTGAGTAAAACCTAAACTTTAAAAGAAGAGATACTGACTTGGTGTCAATGGTTGAATTTACTTTAGTTAGACAAGTCAAATTGAGGTGACACGTACATGCTGAAAATAAATCACTGGAGTAGGTTCAATTTTTTTTTTTCAAAATTGGATGTTAATGGATGAAAATCCCCTGTCAAAGGACACAAATTGGCAGAATGGATAAAAAATATGATTCATGTATTTACTGTTACAGAAGACTCAACTTATACCCAAAGTCACAAATTGGTTGAAAGGGTAAGTTTGGGAAAAGATATTCCACATAAATAGTAACATAAAAGAATTTTTAGGTATAATAATAGGAAAAAAACATTTAAATGCAAAACTTCTATAAGGGACAAAGAAGGACACTATATATATTAAAAGGGGTACTCCACCAAGATGAAATAACAATCGAAATATTTATGCACGAATCCATGGTGTCCCAAAATACATGAGGCAAACACTCGCAAAACTGAAAGGAGAAATAGTCAATTACAATAATAGTTGGAGACTGCAATTCACCACTCTCATCAATAGATAGAATATCTAGACATAGGATTAATATGGAAACATAGAGCTGGAATAATATGATAAATGAACTTGACTTAACAGACATATACAGAATATTGCACCCCAAAACAGCTGGAAAAACATTCTTCTTAAGTGTCTATGGATAATTCTCTGGGATAGACGGCATGTTGGGTCACAAAATAAGTCTCAATGAATTTAAAATGATTGAAATTATACAAAGCACTTCCTATAACCATAATGGAAAGAAGCTGGAAATGAATACCAGGTGAAAACTGGAAAATTCACAAATATAGGTAAGTTAACAACACACACTTAAACAATCAATGGGTCAAGAATAAATTAGAAAAGAAATCAGTAAGCATCTCAAAATTAATTAAAATGAAAGCATGACATATAAACACTTGCAGTGTTTAGGTAGTGAAGATAGTGCTAAGAGGGATGTTTATAACTGTAAATATCTACATTAAAAATGAAGGAAGACCTTAAATAAGAGATCTACCTGAACACCTGGAGGAAACAAAGAAAGAACATCAAACCTATCACAAAGCAAACAGAAGAAGAAGAAAAAAAGAAATAACAAAGATTAGAACAGAAGAAAATGAAAGTGACAATAAAAAACAATAGAGAAAATTAAAAAACCAAAGTATAGATCCTTGAAAATATCAATAAAATTTATAAACCCTTAGTTGGTCTGACAAAGACAAGAGAGAAGGTTCAAATAAATAAAATCAGAAATGAGAAGGGAGATATTAACAATCACCCCACAGAAATAAGAAAAAGATCATTAGAGGATACTATGAACAAATGTATGCCAACAAATTAGAACACTTTGATGAAATGGACAAAATCCTTGAAACGCTTTAATAGCCTACAATAACTCTTGAACAAATAGAAGACCTCAACAGAGCAATTATAAGTAATGATGTTGAATCAGTCATCAAAGCCTTGCCAACAAAGAAAAGACTGGAAGCAGAAGGTTTCACAGGGGAATTCTTCCAATCATCCCCAAAATAATTAATTTCATTTTGGGTCAAATCTTTCAAAAATTGAAGTGTAAGGAACACTGCCTCCCTCATTCTATGAGTCCAACATCACACTAATATCAAAGCCAAATAAAGATACTACAAGAAATGAAAATTACAGATCAATTTGATCTATGAATATAGCACGCAAATCCTCATCCAAATACTTGCAAATGAAATCCAACAGCCAATTAAAAGAATTATACACCAAGCTCAAGTGTTCCCCTGCCAGGTATGCATGAATGATTTAGCATAAGAAAATCAATTAATGTAAAAGTCCACATTAGCTAACAGCAGGTAAAAAACACATCATCATCTCGATTGATGCAGGAAAAGCAGTGAACAACAATCAGCATTATTTCATGATAAAAGTAGTTATCGATTCAGGGCTCAACCAGAATATGAACAGCAGGAAGATTTAAGTCTCTGGGACATAGATTTAATGGGTACTCTCCAGTTCATAAGACTCACCAAGGACAACCAATAAAAGGATGATGATGGACAATACCCATCCCCAAAACAGAGAGTATCTACAAGTGAAAGCAAGACAGTTCCATCCATCTGCCCAATGGGATCTAAGCACCTTCTTAGTTGGAAGCAGAATGGGCATCACCATCCCAAAATTCTCAAGATTGAGGAGCAAAGATAAGGGGGAAATGCAACTATGGACTAGACTTATTATTCTAGTAAATGAAGAACTTGTAACCTTGATATAAAGACAGTGGTCATCAGAGTTTCTGAAGGGAAATAGAAGGAAGACTAGGTGTACCATGGTGGCATGTCTGGAACATTGGAATTGTTCTACATGATATAACAATGATAGACACAAGCCATTATAGATTTTATTAAAATGTATAAAATTATGTCGTGCAAAGTGTAAACAATAAACTAAACTATAGACCATGTTTAGTTGCAATGTTTCAATATGTGTTCATCAATTGTAATAAATGTACCACACTAATGAAATATGTTGTTAATGGAGGAAAGTGTGTGTGGGGGAGGGAGGTATATGGGAATCCCCTTCATTTTCAATGTAACATTTATATAATTTAAAGTTCCTTTAAAAATAACCCCATCCCCCCAAAAAACAAACACTTTGGAAAATAGGAATAGAAGGAAACTTCTTCAACATGTTAAAGGGAATATTTGAAAAATCACAAACTAACATACTCAATACTGAAAGCCTGAAATTTTTCTAATCTCTGGAACAAGACAAGGATGCCCACTGTCACCACTGTTATTCAACATTGTGCTGGAAATTTTATCCAGAGTAGTTAGGCAAGAATACAAACTAAAAGGCAACCAAATTGAAAGAGAAGTAAATCTTTTACTAATTTCAGATGACATGATCCTATATATACATATAAAGTCCCCTAAAATCTACAAGAATTCTACTAGATCTAATAAACAAGTTCAAGAATGTGGCAGGGTACAAGATCATAACTCAAAAACTAATACTGTTTCCAGGCACTAAGAATGAGCAATTTGTGGAGGAAATCAAGAAAAACTTGCATTTAAAATAGCAATTAAAATATTCAAGTATCTAGGAATAAATTTAATCAAGTACTTTGTATGCAAAAACTATAAAACAGTGCTAAAAGAAATCAAAGAGGACCCAAATAAATTTAAGAACATTCCGTGTTTAGGGATTGGGAGACAAAATATCAAGGTGTATATCATTGGGATGCCAATTCTACCCAAAATGATTTATATATTCAATGTAATCTCCATCCAAAGTCCAATAACCTACTTGGCAGAAATGGAAAAGCCAATTGCCAAATTTATTTGGAAAGATAAGGAGCCCTAAATATCTTATTGAAAAATAAGAATGAAGTTGGAGGAATCAGACTTCCTGACGTTAAAGCATATTACGAAGCTACAGTGGTCAAAATATCTTGGTACTGGCACAAAGTACCATATATATAGGGAGACAAATGGAATCAAAATGAGAGTTCAGACACAGACCTTCACATCTATGGTCAATTAATTTCTGACAAGGCTGCCAAGTTCACTCGATTAGGAAAGAATAGTCTCATCAACTAAAGTTAATGGGTGAACTGCCTATTCATCAGCAAAGGAATGAAGGCGGGCCCCTATCTCGCATCATATACAAAAATTAACTCAAAATGGATCAAAGTTCTAATTACAAAAACCAGGATTATAAAATTCCTAGAAGAAAATGTAAGAATCATCTTCAGGATCTTTTATTAGGTAATGTTTTCTTAGACTTTACACCAATCTCAGAAGCAAAGAAAGAAAAATTAAATAAGTGCATACTTAAAATTAAAAACTTTTGTGTGTCATAGGACTTTGTCACATAAGTGATCTAATATTTGGAAACCAGATATCTGATAAGATTTAATATCCAAAATGTATAAAGCAATCATACAACTCAAAAATAAAAAAGTCTAACAATCCAATTTAAAAAAATTAGCAAAATGCTTGGATTGACATTTACCAAAGATGATATACAAATGGCTAAATTGCACATGAAATCATGCTCAACATCACCAGCTGCTTTAGTTTACAAAAGACACCAAGGCACTATACTATAAATGGGCTGGCTTTTTAAGTGGGGCTTTATTAATTTATATTCTTACAGTTCTCAGTCTAAGAAAAATGTCCAAATCAAGCATCAGGTGAAACTCTTTCCCCAGAGATCAGCTGACAAAGAGCCTAGATACCTGTCACATAACAGGTCATGAAGGCAGCATCTGCCAGGCTCTGTCTTCTCCTCCAGGCTCGATTGCTTTCAGTTTCTGGCTTCTGGGACTTTCTCTTTCAGCTTCTGGATATATTTCTCTCTATTTCTGTGGCTTTTTTTTTCCCACTGTATATTCATCCCATTTTTAAAGGACTCCAGTAAGAGGATTAAGACACACCCTGTATTATGCCTTACTGAAATAATCTATTCAAATTGTGTGAGATAGAGTGTAAACTACAATGTAAACTATAATCCATGCTTACTGGCAATGCTCCATAATGTGTTCATCAATTGTAACAAATGTATCACACTAATGAAGGATGTTGTTAATGTGGGAAAATGTGGAAGGGGTAGAGAGTGGGGCATATGGGAATTTCCTATATTTTTTATGTAACATTTACATAATCTAAGTATCTTTTTAAAAAATATGTGAAAAAAAACAGTATAATTATTTAAAAGGCATCCTAGACCATTTGTGGAATCTTCACTTGTCCTGGTACTCTCAAAGCTAGCAACTTTTCCAGCAACTCACCTCTGAAGGGGCTTCTCAACATGCCCTATACCACAAGATATCTAGAACACAAAGATTCTATTCTTCTAGAACCACTCTCAGTACCAAAATCTTTATCAGTCTAGTTCTTCTAAGAAAGAGAATGAATATGTGTGTATATATACATTAAGAAATTTATAAGGAATTAGCTCATGATTATGGAGTCTGGCAACTCCTAATTACACAGGAAAGGCCACAGACTTTGAATTCTAGTATAGGTAACATTTAGGTCTTGAGTCTAAATGCTTTAAGGGAAGATGACAGCCTGGAAATTCTGGCAACAATTGATATTGACATTAAAAGTAGAAATTCTTCTAATTGCTGGAATCTTCAGGTCTTGCTGTTAAGTCCTCCAAGTGATTGGATGAGCCCTCCCCACTTCAGGGTGGATAATCTCCTTTACTTAGCTCCACCTGATTGTAGATGTGAATTTCATCTATGCAATACCTCCACTGTAACAACTAGGACAGTATTTCAGCAAAAAACTAGAAACCAAAACCCAGACAAGTTGACACATAAAATTAACCAACAGGATCTCTATGGCTATATATATATATATAATATTATATATATCAATAAACTTATATATATAATATTTGACAATATATAACACCTATCCATTGTAAAAACACTCAATATTGAAATAGAAGGGAACTTAACCTCACAGGGTCTTTGATGAAAAATCACCTGCTAAAATCATAATTAGTGGTGAAAGAGTGAAGGCTTTTGTGCTGAAATGAGGAACAGGAGAAAAACAATGTTAATTCTTACCATTTTGATTTAACAAATACATATTGGAAAGAAAGAAATAAAGTATGTCTTTTTACCAATAATACAGCCTTGTGTATAGAAAATAATAAGAAACACGCTGAAAAGCTATTAGAACTAATAAATGAGTTCAGAAAGTTTGAATGGCCTGTGGTCAATATACAAAACTTAATTTTATTTCTATATGTTTATAATGAACAAGCCAAATATAAAATTTAAAAAGAATTAACAGTAGGATTAAAATGAATAAATTTTATAAAATATTTAAAGCACTTATGCTCTGAAAATATTATGCTCACAAAATATCATTGAAAGAAATGAAAGAGGACCTAACCAATGGGAGAAATTATTTGCTAATAATGTCTGATAAGTGATTGCATTTAGAACATATGGAGAATTCTTACAACTCAATAATAAAAAGCCAAAACAACTCAATTAAAATTGGCAAAGGATTAGGACACATATATCTTCGATGTAGATTCACAAATATCCAATATATACATAAAAGATCATCAAAATCATAAGCCATCAAGGAAATCCTAATCAAAACTACATTAAGATAATACTTCACATCTAGGAAGAGGGTTAAGTTAAAAAGACAGATTATTATCTGTCAAGTTGAAAGGAATGTGGAGAAACTAATACTCTGTTGGTGGGAATCATGAGTGATTCAACTGCTTTGGAAAATCCTGGAGTTTCCAAAAATTTAAACTTGGGGTTACCATTTCATTCAGTAATCTCCTTGGTACATACTCAGGAGAAATAAAAATATATATCCATGCAAAGACTTCCACATCATTTTCATAGCAGCATTAAGTATGGCAGTAAATGGGGGAAAAAGCCATCATCTAATGAATGGTAAATGAAATGTGGTATTCATACATTGGAATATAATTTGGCAAAGTTGGTTTTGAAATTTCAAAAGGGAATGAATAGAGTGTTTTCTATTAGTACCAAACTGAGACTGAATTTGTATAAGTGGTAGTTAGAAGGAAATGGAACTAAAAGGAGGAAAAGACCTTATGATTATTATTATTTAATTGGAAATCTTCAGTCTAAAGAGCCATTGAAATCCCTATTGCTTTCTTCATTTTTTGCAATTAACACATATTACTTCTGTACCTAAATATATATATGAAAAGGAAACTAAATAACTTAATTTTTATTGTGGGTAAAAATCAAAATTTTCACAATTTTCACATTTGCAAAATGATATATAAATATATATGCGTATATGTGCATTTGCTTGCAAAAATGTTATTTATGTATATATATAAATATATTTTAAGAGGTGCTTAGATACCCAAAATATTACATGGAATATACTGAGAGTACTGTTGGGATTATTCGGTATATGAAAAGAACAAATACGCAGTTTAAATTAGAGCTTATGTGGCAGCTCTAGGCTATTTGATTAAATCTTAAATTAGATACTGTATGTGCTCTACCCTTCTTAGAGGAAGTGAGGCTATATGTTCAAATCATTCACTGTCCTGGACTTGATCATATCAGCCTTGTAATAATAACAAAAGTAATCATAAGAATAACTATAACAACAACAGCAATTGCAATAATGATAATGACTCTATCAGTAGCCATGAAGTTGGTAATTTTGGCATAATTGGTTTAAATAATTGTAAGAAATAAAATTTGTTTATGTTAATTTCAAAATAATTTAAACTATAGCAAACAGAACTAAAATTTATATTAACTGTACGATTTAAACTATATTATATATTTATGTGATATGATATAATTACATGATATTTATGGCAAATAAAATGTTATTTTAAATGTCCTGAAAAATACAAAAGAATGCTCTAAAAATATATAAATGACTCCTAAATGATATTTCACATTACAGATAGGACAAAAATAGCTTACTGAATGCTAGCTTAAATATACATATAAATTAAGTAGATTCATAATCTGAAATGCAGTTAAATATGTGAAGAACTGAAAATTTCTGTTTACTAAACAACTATGGAAACATAATGGCCAACATCTTTGATCACTTATCTTTCAAAGAAGTTTCATTGCCTTAATATATATTAATAATACCAAGTACTTAATAAACATTGCAATATGGTGCTGATACAGGAATAAATATAACAAAAAATAAGAATATATTTTCAAGGTAATTTACACCTTAATGCAAGGTCTTCTATAAAGCAAAAAAGAAGTCAATTAACAAGAAAACTGGAATGACAGTGGGTTATTTCCTGCTGTAAATGGTAGATTCCAGACAAATTAAAAGCCTAAATTTTTGAAGGATAAAACTACAGAGCTAACAGAAAAACAAACATAAAAAATATATCATTGAAAATGAGGTGTTTAAAACCATCCTAAATAACATGAAATTACAATATAGAAGTGAAAGAATTCCTTGATATTAGTATAAAAGTTACCTCTTCAAAAAAAAGACACATAGGCAAAGTTAATAGATGAATGGAGAAATAGGAGATGGTTTCCCTAACTCCAAAATCAAAAGGGATAAATACATGCTATTAAATATTGACAGAAACATTCTCAAATCAAAGGATATCTCTACAAATACAATTAAGATATACCAAAATTATTTAATTTTTAAAATTCAAAATATAATTCCAAAATGGCTATCAATTAGGAGAAGCTCAAATTAACTGTCAATCATTCATAAAAATTCAGGCAAAATGACACAAAGCTTTACCAGGATGACAATGGTAACAATTGTAAAGCTGAGTTTTTCAGTCTTTTATCAAGGATATAGACTAAGCATAATATTCATGCCCTACTGAAAAATGTCATTTAATAAACTAGGATTTGGAAGCTTAGTTATTTATGGATTTGGAGAATAGTTAAATAACATATGGTGAGTGCTGTTGGAGCAATGAAGTTTTTAGACAAACTATAACAAAAATATTAGTTATAGTTAAACAATTTTCACTGATCATTTGAGGTAAAAAAAAGAATTCAACAATAAAGAGAATGAGATTTATTTAACAACAAAATTTATTAAAATTAATGAAGCACATATATTCACACATATATCACATTCAATATGAATTAAATTTTATATAGCAATTGTATCTGAAGTAATATTTCTTTGGGCTTTGTTCAACTGGCCATCATAATTTGTTCAGTTTGATATTTAATGATTAAATGGAAATATAAAAAGCTTCTTTTCCTAAGTGTAAGTTCTTCTCCAACCTAGAATAAAACCATTTAACTGTCATAAGCAGACCATAGATTGTACAAGCAATTTTTAAATGGTATGAGAGCAAATTCTATTTCCTTTCAGGTAGGAATCATGGAGCAAGAGTGACTTCTGGGTTTTCTTGTCCTGTCTGCCATCATCACCAAGTTCTACTGTAACAGACATTCGGACTCCCTTCAATTCACCCATTGTGTATTATCTCTTATATCATGAGCAGAAATATCAATGCCTAAATTCAGCAACTTTGTTAGTATATTTTGTCTTTTCTCTATCTAGATTTTTATTAATTATTTTATGCATTTAAACCTTGTCAGAATTATTTGTTTTCCATGTTATTCATCTTTAAACATTGCTTGTTTTTATTTTTTTGTTTGGCTATAAGTCAGATTTCTTTCTCCATGTTATTAGTACTGACTGACATCTTTTTGTCTGTAACTCCCACCCTAAGGTATATGGGAAGTCTGAAATAGATTTAATTTGGTATGTGGTTATTATAGAAATGGATCTCTTCATAGATGTGAGTATTTCCCTTGTAATTATCTAGAATTACAGATTTCATGTCCAGTGTATTATGCATAGATATACTGAAATAGTGTATTAGTTATCTATCTATCATCTATTTTTCTATCCATCTATCAGAATAGCTAGCTATATTTATATCTACTTAAACATTAAATAATAACACTTATATTACATCATGAAACAGAATTCATAGCATGTATTTGCAATAATATAAATCTTAGTTTTCATCCCAGCCATGTCACAAAAATTACTGTGAATCTGAAAAAGTTATGCAACTTTCTTGAACTTGCTTCATTTAGAAGAGCATGGATATAGGAAGATAACCCCACGTTTCTACTTTTTAAATGCACAATAGTAAACATTCAAAAAAGAGTGGGTACAGAATAATAATTCATTTTATTTAAGCAATCTTTATGTGCAAATGTTAACTATGTAAATCTAATTAAATATCACCCATTTTATACCAAAACAACTAATTGACCAAAATTTTAACTTTATATGATAGCAGAGATAATGATAATATATAAAATCACTTTGATTATTTAAATGTTATTTCCAATCCAATAAAAAATACCTTCCTTTTGGTATCCAGAAATATCTAGCAAACATTCTGTCCAAAGTATGTCTAATTTCCCTGTTCTCAGGCTGAAAATGATGGGATTTGAGAGTGGGCAGCATAATGTAGAACATGACTGTCAACAGTCTTTGAATTTGTTGATTCTTTTGATATGAGGCCCATACAAGCAAACAATCCAGAAATAATAAATAAAATAAAAGTAGCTATCTGGGGAAAGCAGGTTGATAAGCCTTTTTTTTTTTTTTTGGTCATAGTACATCACCACAAGGCAAGGACAACAACAACAACAATAAAACTCTAAGGATCCAAATAAGATAAATAGAAATGTCTGAGTGGCACATTCTTTGAGAGAAATTAATTTACTGCCTGTCAGAAAATTCATCACACCTTTGGGAAGAGTTACTGAAATGTAACCAAAACCTAACAAGGATAAACTGTCTATAAAGAAATACATAGGGAAGTGGAGTCGGAGTCTGTCCCAATGGCAGTAACAGAAGATTTCCAGCAGGGTTCCCAGATAGATCACGAAGCACATTAGGCCCTGCAAGATTTGGAGATTCTGGGACCTTGAGATATCCATGAGTAGGAATTCTGTAAAGACGGCGAGAATGTCCATACCTGCTTAATATGTTTCAGTCTCTCTCTACAAAGGATAAACTGATAAAATTATGCTAAAAGTCAAAATGGAATGAGCATACAAAATGCCATCAGGGAGAATGAAACCTCTGACCTAAGTTTATATACTGCACTTAAAAAGTCAAATGTCATATGCAGTTTTATATGATATAAACATGCTTAAATAGTAAATGATAATATAAAAGGATCAGAATATAAAGAAACTTAACAATACTAATAACATTGAGTGCTATCACTAGACCTTGGCCAATTTAGTTTTTTGTACTTTGATTTAAAAGAACCAATGCAGATCAGTATTATAATTCAAACTAACATAAAAAGAACAAATGCACCTGAAGGCTGAAATATCCGTTTTGTCCTCCTGACTATTAGTATCTCTCACAAAAACTTGATGTAAATTCTAACACTGTGACTCATCAGTTTCCTTTACAGGGAATGCTGCAGAGAGTATTTTGAAGAGAGGTGTAGTTTTATTTCAAGCCTTATGAACAAATGTGCATAAAGCTTCTCATTCATGGTTGCCACTGTCTTTCTGGGGATTCCTGGTGTACTTATAATCAAAATCCTCAGGGGGACTAGTAATTCAGCCTCCAGAGAAGAAAAGGACTTTTAAAGCCTTGTTTTTGATAAATATTTTTTTCAATATATTGTGATTAATTAAATGGATAATAACTTAAATTTAGGAGATGAGTAGAATATGGGTTTTCAAAACTTGAGAAAGCTCAAGTCACTAAAAATGTTTTTTGTGATAGTGTTGGCTTAATGATATTTCAAGGTTATTACTTCATGACAGTAAGAGCAATAGCCTTTAGAGAAGAAAATGTGAAATGTTTTATATGTGTATGTATTTATAAAAAAATATATGAATTATAATTCAATTAAATATATATAATATAAGTGAAAAGAAGTTCAAGTAAAACAAGATCAAAATGCTCACCTATCACAAACCTAAAACAAATTAACCCAAAGTATCTAAATCATCCTCAATGTTATCAGTTACTGGTAAAAGACACCTCAGAAAGAACAAAGAAAAGAGCCAATATGGCAAAATCTAAACTATATAAAGCTTAGGAGACCCAGACTAGCTGTTGCCTGGTAAAGAGTACTGAGGAAAGAATCCTGAAATGAAACTGATTATTCTCACAAGGAAATTCTTAGTAACTCTGTGGATAATTTCAGAGAGATTAAATACTCAACATTCTGCATGCAAGTAGCAACATTGTAAGGAAACAAGAAGGAGCCATGAACAGGCCCTTGAAGTGTGGTCCACAATAGCACCGTCTGCACCACTGGTAGGTCCCCAAGGAGCACAAGCACAGCAAGGAGAAACAGCATGACGAGGCAGGTGTTGTACTTCGACAACCATGTGGGGTTATTGCGGCACAGGGTAAGCTGAAATATGTCTGGAAGGAAAACAAAAAACACAAACACAAACAAAACAGACAAACAAAAAACACGAAATTGGCTACCTGAGGGAGTTTTTCACTGTTGAACATGACAATAAGCACATAAAATTAATTTAAAAGAAGCTCCCTGGCTCCATGCTGTCTTAAGGCCCTCGCTGGGATTTTGTGGATGAAATTGGCACTGAATGTGGTATTCATTCAGATCCTCTCTCCAGCACGCAGTCTTTCATGTCTTGGCTGGAATCTCCTTACCGCACACAAAGCCTCTCTGCTATTGCCTGAAATGATCCTCTCCACCGTGCAGTCTTCAGTAAGTGAAGTGGTACTTGGTCTGTCTCATCTTGGAAGGGCTTTCTAAACTCTAGAATTTAGTTCATTTAGCCCCCATCACACAAAGAACTCATCAAAAACTTCCTGAATATGTCTTTTTAAAAATTTGTTTCTTATTTTTCTATTATTAACACATGAAATTTATATATTCATATAAATTCCATTGTCAAAATCATCACTAATATTGTCCTATTTCACACAAAATAGAAGTATTTTTATTCCAATGAATGTTAGGAATATATATTTCAATATTTAAAGCTCATAAGAATCTTTTAATACAAGTTTATATAAAATAAAGATTTATATAAAATAGGGCCTTAATTAATCAGTGTCTCTCATGGAAACAACTGACAGAATGTGTGTGTGTTTGTGTGTGTGTGTGTATATATATATATACATTCTGTGTGTCATTTATAGGTATATTATGAGATTTTACTATAGGAATTGGCTCACACAGCTGTGGGGTTTGGGAAGTCTGAATTATATAAGTCAGACAGCAAGCTGGGAGCTCTGATGAAGGTTTTGTTAAATTCCTCTGGAGAAGGTGGCTGGCTGAAGTAGAAATACAGTTTCTTCTTTCTGATTGATCAATATGTGTCCCATCTTAATTTTAGAATGTGATTGTCAGTTCTTCAGAAATTTAACAGCATTTCAGATTGAGTTCCATTTAATGTAAGATTATTTTTGAGCTGAAACTTTCATTTAAAGTAATTTTTCTTCAGCTATGTATGTGGAATATCCTTTAAGAGTTGCTTATTTTTTCTACACTTCTCTTGCTGTTTTACATGGTAGTTCATATTTTTAAACACCATATCCACTTTATATATAATTTTTTGAATAGAAAGTCAATAAAATCATATATAGTAATATTACCAAGTACTTAATAAACCATACAGTATAGTGCTAATGCAGGAATAAATGTGTTAAAAGAACAGAACAAGAGTGCTCAGAAATAAGTATATATATTCAAGGTACTTTATACTCTTGATAAAAAATTTCCTCAGGTAACACAGAAGTTGATTGCTTGATAGATGGTGAGATGAACACTAGATCCTCAAGGGAAGAAAATTCATCTGTGTCATTATTTTTCTTGGTTTGAAATGATGAAATACAAATAAAATAAAAACCTAAACTTACAAGGTAAAAAAATAAAGGAGAAACTATTGTAAACTTGCATTGGTATAATCTCCCTGAACAATAACTAAACCCACAAAATATTGGCAAAAGAATTTCTTTTTAATAAAAGTTATCTGTATCAAAAAGATAGAAAAAGTAAACAGGTGGCTGGAAAAATAAGAAATGGTTTCCCATACACCAATTTAAAAATAAATAAATATATGCTAACACATGCTAGCAAAACCATATTCAAATCAAAGGAATATGGATAGAAACCCCCGAAAAAGTGGATGAAAATGCTATATTGAAAATATAATTCCTATATGCATATTAAATGTCAGAAGTTTTTATTTATTTAAAATATGAAACATGAAAGCTCAGGCATAAGTGAAACACATTTTTATAAATATAAGAATGGCAATAACGGAAAGCTGAGTTTTACCATTCTCTATCAAAGACCATGTAAAACAGCAAGAGAAGTGTAGAAAAAATAAGCAACTCTTAAAAGCATAATATTGATACATTCCTGATCATATTATAAATGGAAAAATAAAATGTTGTAAATCAAATCATTTAGTAATCTGAGAGTTTTAACAGAACAGGTATCCATGCATTAGGAAATGAATTAATGTGGTGGGTGCTATGGAAAACAATGCAGTTGTTAGAATAACAAAAAAACTTACCTATACTTTACAAATTCTCACTGATCCTTTGACTTAAATAAACAAAAAAATGACTGAGTTTATTTAATAATAAATTCATTGGAATAATTTATTAGAATTAATAAAATAAGAATTAATGAAATACTTGTGCAGAAATTGAGACTTATACAGCAATTTTATTTGAAATAAAACTCCTTGTGTTTTTTTTTTTTTTTTTTTCAGTTAGGCTTTCAAACCATGACTGTTATACTTTTTTCAATACATTTTTAATTACTTAAAATAGTTGAAGGTTATCTACATAATCTGGACATCATGGGGATAACAAAAGCCTTTTATCTTTTATTAATTATATTTAACCACAGGTACACACAAACACACATACACGGTAAATGATACCAAATAATAGCACAAAGAATTAAGCTTAAAATAGTACTTCAAGAAGCAGTTTTTAAGGTTAATGGGAGCAAATTCTATTTTCTCCGAAGTAGGGTTCATGGACTGTGGGCAACCACTGTGTTTTCTTCTCTGATTCTCCATCATCAACAGATCATACTTCACCAGATCAATAGATCCTCTTTAATTCAACCCATCATGTGTTATCCCATGATATCATGTGCAGGAGTGAACATGGCTGAATTCAGCATTACCATATTAGCATGTTCTATCCTTTGTCATGCTAAATGACTGCTCTGAGAACCATTGTCAGAAAGATAGGTTAACAAAGGAGAGTAAGAGAAGAGCAGGCTTTGAGCCATCACCCATATGGACATAATCTATGGTAAAGGGATAGAGTGTGGTTGAATGTTTGGGGATGGGGCAGATGAGTGGAGGTGTTCCTGGGTTTGGTGGTGCAGCACTGGGGGGTGGGTGGATTAGGAAGTGCTGGTTCAAATCCCCAGGGCATGTAACTGTGAATCTTGACATTCCATGGGTTGGGAGAGGGGGGTATCATGGGCCCTGGGGGGGGCTGGGGAGAAGGGAACAGTCAAGATTTAATGGGTTGTTTGGTGGTCATGGGGAAGGTTTTTCATTACCTTACAGTAATGGACACAGGACATGGTAAATATCAAAATTATTAAACTGTATCATCTAAATTGTAAACTATACTGTAAATCACTGACAATGTTTAGTTGCTATATTTTGCTATCTGCATAACAGTTATAACAATGCTAACAACCAAAAAAAAAGGGGGCGGAGTTAATATGGGGTGGGGAAGGGGGGGGTGGTTTGGTATCCGGGAGTCTCCGGCACTCCGTATGTGACTTTGCTGTGACCTAAAACTTCTTTGAAAATTGAATGAAAAATTGGGAGACAATGGGGATTGAGAGGAGGAAGGTGTCATGGCACACCAGACATCCAATAACACAGTGATAAAGGGAAGGAATAAAGGGAAAAAAGAAAAGAGAAAGGAAAAAAAAATTAATATATATATATATATTTTAAAGGCATTTCCTTTGCTTTTTTGCCCATTTTTTGAATGTCCCAATCCACTAATTATATTTTATTTTGTTTTGTTCTTTGATTATTTGTTTTTTTTCCTTCTCTCTTTTTTTTTTCCCCTGAGTTTCCTTATGTTTGTCTCTTGCATGTACGCTTATCACACTTGTTTCTTTTTCCTAGTAAGTGTATTTGATTATTTTATGGACTAAATGTTCATGGAGGATTTGGATCACAGAATATGCATGAAAGATATACAAAATCATTCAAAGGATCGGGGGATGGGGCATGGTCACGATGGGTGGATAATCACACAATAAATGAGGGAATCTGAATTCCTAGCCTGGAGAGCTCTGCCACAGTCTCCTAGGGAGCAACAATAGTCCTCTGAGTGTAGGGACAGTGCCTGTCAAAATAGGATGAAACACTGATGTGTTTTTTTTTTTTTTTTTTTTTTATTGATGACTACCCTTGTGAGTCTTTGCTCTTGTAAATGAGACTTAGCCTGCAGTTGTGGGGTGCCTAAGGGTTGCCACCTGAGAGCCTCCTTGTTGCTCAAATGTGGCCTCTCTCTAAGCCAAACTCAACATATGATTGCATTACCTTCCCCCCAATGTGGGACATGACTCCTGGGGATGAGCCTCCGTGGCAACGAGGGATTAATACCAAGTGCCAACTGGCAGCTTTGCACAGTGGCAGTATCGTAGCCAATGAGGTTTATCCAAGGCATGATTATTGCTAATTGAAAACCTTTCCCGAGTACCAACTGGCAACACAACTGGAAAAAGACCTTGAATAAAAGGGGGAAATGGTAAAGACAAATGAATTGAAGTGGCTAAGAGACTTCAAAGAGAGTCGGAAGGTCATCCCAGAGGTAACTCTTACGCACACCTCAGTAGGAGCTCATAGAACATCTAAGTGCCTATCACCCCACTCAGTGGGGTTCCTGAGAGCTCTGGAGACACCCTGTTCCTATATAAGGGGGGGTAGCCCCAGAGACTGATGTCTTATCAGTGGGTTCTATTTTGGAATCTGTGCTCCTGAGAATGACAGAATTAGACTTAAATAAGTCCTCCCTGCACATGGTTCACCAGTCCCTTCTATTCAAACCTATATGTGATGCTGGAGTTTTTAGGTATACTTCCAGAGACTGGAGCCTCCCGCCTACCTATGTGCCAGGTGTGCATGAAATCTAGGTGGAGCTGCAACTCCTACCCTACAGCTCAATGGACTCATCCAAGTCACCTGGTGAGGAGACAACGATGGGAAATGGCCATCCCAGGGAATGGAGAGGGCCTGCATCTGCAGGCAGGATCATCCCACCCACCATATCCATGGGATATAAGCCCTCTCTCACTTGGAGGTGGAGTGGACATCACCATCCCAGTCCCCTCAGGATTGGGGGAAGAATTATGGACTAGAGTGGACTTGATGGTATTCTCTTGTTCACATATGGTGATTCTAGCAATGCAAGAAATTATAACAATGAGGTGGAGCCAGTGGCCACTTGACACTTTTGGGGTAGGGAGGGGACGAGCAGTTGAAATACAGTGGCTTCTTTGGGAGTTGGAGTTTGTCCTGAGTACTGTTGTGGCAACGGATGTAGGCCATTTTAAATCAGCACACACCACTCAGAACTGAGTGGGAGAGAGTGTGGTCTACAGTGTGAACTGTGGTCTATGGTTGGTGGCAAGACTCCAGGATGTGTAAGTCCATTGAGGGTGGTGGGCCACACTGTGGGAGATGTTTGTGTGGGATGTGATGGGAGGTGTGGGAGGTGGACAATATGGGAATCCCAGTGGCTTCCGTGTAATATTTTGGGTAATCTAAGCACCTCTTAAAATATATGTATATATATACATATAAACAACATTTTTTAAGAAAATACACATATATGCATATATATTTATATATCATTTTGCAAATGTTTGTATGTATTGTGAGAATTTTGATTTTTACCCACAATAAAAAAGACTGATATTTAAATTATTGAAACTTTATCACAATACATAAAAAATATGTATTTTACATATTTTTGTCTTTATTCTTTGTCTGTATAGCTACCAAGCAGTAGATCATAGACTCTTTGTTATGAATTCCAACTGTGTACTTTCTCTCCACTGCTCTGTCTCTGATAAATGGCAACCCTGATATAAATTTTATTTTGTACAGTTTTATGAACATAAATGGATCTATTTATAGGTGTAAGTATTTATTTCTCTATGTTATTATCTAAAGATAATTTTACGTTCACAGACATCATGTGTAAGTTACACTGAAATGAAAGACCATGGATATAAACATATAAGGAATTCAAGCATATAATCATATCAAGGAATCAACATGAAAATGTAAAATTATATTGAAAGGTGAAACAGAAGATTTTCCTGCATCTATTTGCAGGTAGAATGAATTGTTCCATCCTAGCTTTCTACCTAATGCAGTATGAACATGTGAAAATGATAAACCTTTCTAGATCTTTCTTCAATTAAACCAACATGAGCATAATAAGATGACAGCACAAATCCAATATTTAACTCCTACTATTAAAATGAATAATTACAAGATGTAATCAATTTTATTCAAGGAAAATCTTTATTCAGTGGCTAATTTCTGCTTATTTATTTTAAAATGTCCTTGATTTTCTAACCGTCACAAAATTATCTTACCTAAATTTTAAGATAATATATTATATACATTTTTTTTATTTGTGTATAATTGAAGCATTATTTCCCATTTAAAAATCAACTTCTTATGGTAACCACAATGAATTTCTAAATATTCTGCCCTGCGTACTTTTTTTTTTTTTAAATTAATTAATTAATTAATTTTTTTATTATGGGTAAAAATCAAAATTCTCACAATACATACAAACATTTGCAAAATGATATGTAAATATATATGCATATATGTGTATTTGCTTACAAAAATGTTATTTATATATATATATATATATATATACATATATTTTAAGAGGTGCTTAGATTACCTAAAATATTACACGGAACCCACTGGGATTCCCATGTTGCCCACCTCCCACACCTCCAACCACATCCAACACAAACATCTCCCACAGTGTGGCCCACCAACCTCAATGAACTTACACATCCTGGAGCCCTGAGTACTTTTAATTTCCCTGTTCCTCAGGATAAAGATGATGGGGTTTATGAAGGGGAATACCATGGAGTAGAACATGGATGTTAGGAGGGAATGGATTGTTGATTCATTTGAGATGAGGCCCAAACAAGCAAAGAGTACAGAAATAATATATAAAATAATAATAGCTATTTGGGGAGAGCAGGTTGATAAGGCTTTGTTCCGGGCCTCCACAGAATGCATCTGGAACATAGTTAAAAAGATGTTAACACAGGATGTGAATAATATGACAAAGCTTATTAACACAAGGCAAAAAGTTACAGTAAGTACCACAAACTCAGAAAACTGCACAGCCTGAGTTGAAATACTTATGACTTGAGGGATGTCACAGAAATATTAATGGATTACATTCTACTTTGAAGGGAATCCTGAAACATGGTGCCTGTATGGATATCAAAATAGACCAGCCCACTGAAATATGAGCCACCTGCTAACTGTATGCACAAACGCAGGGTCATAGTGACTCCATAATGCAGAGGATGGCAAATGGCAATGTAATGGTCATAGGATATTGCAACAAGGAAAAAATAATCTGTGGCTCCAAAGAGGAGAAATAAGAATGCCAGAACAGCACATTTTTTTTGAGAGAAATAAATTTGTTGCCTGTCAGGAAATTCATGATTGAATTGAGAACAGTTACTGAGGTGTAACAAAAATCCACCAAGGACAATTTACCTACAAAGAAATACAATAAGAAGTGAAGATGTGGATCTGTCACAATAACAGTAATGGTAAGAAGATTTCCAGTCAGGACTTCCAGATAGATCACTAAGAACATTAGACCTTGTAAGACTTGGAGTCCCCGGGAGCTTGAGATGTCCATGAGGAGGAATTCCGTGAAGATGGTATAGTTGCCCATGTCTGCTAATACACTGCTGTCTCCCTGGAATTAAAGGACATAGAGATAATATGATGCTGCAATTCAAAATGGAGACATCCAAACTTTCATCATACAGAGTAAATGTTATTTGGTATGAATTGTTATGATGCATAGAGATCTGTAAATCTCATAAACTTGTTATATGATTTTTCTATGCTTAATTAATAAGTAGCACAATGAAAGAATTCAGATATAGAGAAACATATAAATGCTAATAATATTTAAGACTGTCATAATGTCTTGGTTGAACTAGAATTTTTTCCAACTACATATAAAAATCAAAATACAAACACATGAAGGAAAGAGCATAAAGATCAAAAACTACATACCTGAGGACTAAAATATGAGTTTTTGGTTCCCAAATCTTACTTTCATTTCTCTTATTGAGCATATCTTAAAGGGTTACTTTTTACAAAGATGTGTTTTTATTCTATATGAAGAAATGTATATCAGCCTTATTTGTTATGTTTAGTGATCTCTTTCTGAAAGACACTGGAATAATTATACCTCTAACCATTCTCTGGGGATCGATCCACTAATTGCAGTCTCTAGAAAAGCTGTGTTCTTTTAATGCCTTTTTCCCATAGATATTTTGGCCAGTCTGTTGAGGTAAATTAGATTGATAACAGCCTTTTGAGTTCTGAGATATAACGAGTCGGGGTTTTGTAAAAGGTAAGGTAAAAGGTAAGGAAGAACAAGTTCAGAAGCCTGGTTTGTAGGTTAGAGACATTTTAGAGTCCCTGTCTCATGATAAAGTGATCAATAGGCTATGGAAAACAGTAAAAAAAAAAAAGTATGATTATATCCACCATAAGATTAAATGAATATATCTATAACATATACAATAGGTGAAATAAAACAGTGTCATTGTTTTCCCCTCATAGGAATTGAGTTAAAAATAAAACAAAAATGTCTCACACAGACACAAAATTTGAAAAGTGACAAAGTAGAATGAAAAAAAAAACTGCTATTATATTACAGCACAATGTACTCCTACTCTGTAGCTTTGGACAGTTCCTGATGCTTAGCTTCTTGGAAAGTGTATTGAGGAAAGAAGATTAACACACAGTATCCTTAGTAAATATTGAGAATTCTCACCAAGAAATGATTTTACAGACCTGGAGATAAAGTCACACATGCAAAAATTTTCAAAATCCTACAAAATGTGTCAAGATCTCAAAGTAACATGAGCAAAATGATGAAAGAAAGTAAATATTCAACTTGGAAATCATTTTTCCCTATTTTATTGATTCTAGCCTCATTTCATTGTGTTCAGGGAACATACATTGCATTAGCCAATATTTTAAATGCATTACAACTTTTTTGGTGACCTAACATTTTGTCTTTCCTAGAGAATGATCCAAGTCCACTTGAGAAGAATATGCATTATGTGTTTGTTGTGTGAAATGTTCTATACATATTTGGTAAGTCTTGTTCATTTAGAGTACTGCTTAAGTCTTGTATTTCCTTATTCATCTTTGTACTAGATGTTCTCTCTGTTATTGCAAGTAGTATACTAAATCTTCTACAATTAATGTAGAATCATCAATTACTCCCTTCAAATCTGACAGTATTTGCTTCATATATTTTGAGGCTGTGCTATTATATATGTGAATATATATATTTCTAATTGTTATATCTTCTGGGTAAATTGTCCCTTTTATCAGTATATGATGTTAGCCTTTGCCCGTCATAATTGCTTTTGACTTAAGTCTATTTTATCTGATATTAGTATAGCTATCCAGTTCTTTTTGAGTTACGTCTTGAATGGTATTTATTTTTCCCCATAGTTTCACTTTCAAACTATTTGTATCTTTGAATTTAAAATTTGTCTCTTGTATTCAACATATAGTTGGTTTTTGCTTTTTTATACATTCTGCCATTGCTTGCATTTCAACTAGGGATTTTAATGCATTTCCATTTAAAATTACTACTGATAACACACGACTTGATTCTACCATTTTCCTCTTTAGCTTTTGTATATCTTACACATTTATTGTCCCTTATTTCTTCTGATAATTACTAATTCTATATTTATTTGAATTTTTTTTGTTGTACCATACTGAGTGCCTTCTATTTTATATCTGGATATATTTTTGATATATTTTCTTTGTAGTGCCATGGGTTAAAATTTAACATCCTAAATATACAATAATCACATTTGTATTGATACCAAATTAATTTCAATAGCATACAAATAAACTTTTTCTATAAAGTATTGTCCCCTTACCATTTTTGTACATGTTACCACTTATATCTTTGTACATTGTCCAAAAGCATAGATTTATCATTACCTTTTATGCATTTGTGTTTTAGCATCTGAAAGAAGTAAAAAGTGGAGTATATACCAAAAATGCATTACAATACTGCAGGCATTTATAATTTCCCAAATGGTTACCTTTACCCCAGATCATTATTTCTTTATGCTGCTTTGATCCAGTGCCTAGTGTCCTTTCTTTCAGTCTAAAGAATTCCATTTAACATTGCTTTTAGGACAGGCCTAGTGGTGGTGATCACCCTCAGCATTTGTTTATATATGAATGTCTTAATCTCATACTCATTTTTTAAAAGAAAGTCTTACTGGATACAAGATTCTTGGCAGGAAGTTTTTTGTTTGTCTGTTTTTGTTTTTTTCAGAACTTTAAGTATTTCAACCCACTGCCTTCTTGTCTCCATGGTTTCTGAAAAGAAATCTGCACTCAATCTAATTGGAACTCCCTTAAACATACTCTGGTTTTTCTCTTGCAGCTTTCAGAACTCTCTTCTTGTCCTTTGAATTTAATAGTGTGATCAGTATATGGCATGGCGTATTTTTCTTCTTGTTTATGCTGTTTGGTGTTCTCTGGATATCTTGGATTGTGCACATTCACATCGCTACTTTTACTTTATTTTTTTTTTTTTTCTTTTTACTTTCTGCTCCTCAGCCTGACTCATTCCAGTTGTCTTGTCTTCAAGTTTACTGATTCTTCTGTCAGCTCTAATCTGCTTTTGGAACCCTTCTAGAAATTTTTCACTTAAGATATTAGTGGTCTTCAACCCCAGTAGTTCTGTTTGGTTCCTTTTTAAAATTTCTCTTTATATTAAGATTCTCATTGCACATTCCTTATTTTTCTAATATCCTTTAGTTCTTCCTCTGTATTTTCCTTCATCCCTTGAGCATTTTTAAGATCACTTTTTAAAGGCATTTTTGGGTGTGTCCACTTTCTAATCTCCCCCATTGGTGCTTTCTAGATTTTTATCTTCTCCCTTTATATGGGCCATTATTTCCTGTTTCTTTGTTTTACTTGTATTCTGTTGCACACTGTACATTTTATTAATTTCAGATGTTACTGCTGGCAATTATTTCCTGAGATATCTGATATTGTCTTGATTTTGTAACGAGCTGGAGATAACGTGGAGATTTTCTTTACTTTCAACCCTCCTAACAGAAAGATCTGCCTAAGGTAAATTCAGTGTGTAGGTTTTCCCCTTTCTGGGTCTCTGTATTTTTCTGGGCTTTTGCTTGTTAGTTGTTTTGGAATTCCTCTGTTTATTGGAATTTGTTTGACCTTTCTGTGTCCCAGAATACGGACTTCTCTCTCCTGGGAGGTTGAAACTGAAAACCTTTTCCCCAGTCTATCTGCCTTTATAGATTCTTACCTTTATTTCATTGCCTCAAGCTGCTTTTGTCTGGAAGGCAAATTCTGGGAGAAACGCCATGCCAGAGAGGACTTTCCCATGTTAATCTTTCCCAGTCATACAAAGCCAAGGGCCTAAAAAGAGGGCACAGACCAGATTTAACTTGCATTGGGAATACAGTCAGGTAGGGTGCCGTGGCTCTCAAAAGCTGAGCTTTCCTGTTCTGCCCAGCAAATGCAGCCATTCAAGTAACTGTCCTCCACATCTTTTAGGAAGTGTGGCATCTTTAATTCTCCTCTGCTGCAACCTTTGTCCCTTTGTCTTGAATGGATTAAAATAAAAGCTGCCTTTGGAGTCAGACCCCCAAGAATCCACATTCACTAATCCAAAGCTATGATTAGTGATCTACTCTGCCCACCCCTGGTGTTGGGGAAGAGGATTTTTAAGTCCCTTTCTGTCACCAGCTCAATAGCCAGGGGTGGAACCCCACATGGCCTGCCACGAGAATAGGGATGAGTCTGGTTGTTGCCACTTGGGAAGAGCAATTTCCTATTCTTTATGATAATTTATCAGAAACTTCCTCTTGCTTTTCCCTGGATACTGTAGTACTATTCTGTCTTCTGGAGATATATTAAAAAAAAAAAAAAAAGAAAGAAAAGAAAACAAACACTCACAAAAAAACAAGAAAATGCATGATTTAGACAGTTCCTATCTGTATAACAGTTGTTCCAGATGGAAAGACTGAGTCCTAAAGCCCACTTCTCCACCAATTTTCTATAATCCTTTCCAGGAATTTTTCTATTTTTTGTTATGTATCCAGGCACCTATATAAGTGCTTGATAATTAGTAGGTTCTTAGTGAATGTATGTTAGGGTAATAAATGAAATGATGTAGTTTAGAGAAAAAACAGTATAATTCTTGAAATCTCACTGAATATTGAAATATATATAATATTTAATAAAATACATATGCAATATTAAATATTAAAAATATATAAAATAGATATGATTCTTGTAATTAGATATGTTGGTCAAGATATGCAAATATACATATAAATATATAAGGAAGTTGTTAAATTCAGAGGAGTTGAGGTAAGTATAGGAGGCAAGATCTCAAAGAACAGCACTTAAGAGTTCCAGATCACAAGAAAAATGACACATCAGGAAAGCAGGATGAAGACTGGCGAGATAGGAAATATCAAAGAGTTTTTTCTAAATTCCTGCAGATAATGTTTAAGTTTTTGGGTATATTCTCCTTGTTCAATGATTTAAAGATAATTGACTATTAGCATAAGAATAACAGAGATTGGTGACTGTGACTTCATTTTTTGTATTGGAGTGGTTTCATGAATGAATGAGAGGAGAAAAATTGGTGTGGTAGACTTGTTTAAATACAAGAGGTCATTTTCATGAACTTTGCTAAAAAAGGAATCATAGAAATGATGCATTAACTTGAGATTAAAGTAAGGCGAGGTGGTTATTGTTTTTGTTTCTTGTTTTGTTTTCTTTTGTTTTGAACAGAAAAAATGCATGCATATCACTATTCAGAAATGAATGTTGCAAAAAAGGGAAAAAAAGGATTTTATGTAATCATTATGCTAGTACCATGCTGTTTTTATCACTGTAGCTAGGTAATATGATTTAAAATCTGAAAGTGTGCTTCTCCAACTTTAGTCTTCCTTGTTAAGATGTTTCTGGCTATTTGGGGTCCCTTTCTCTGCCAAATAAATTTAATAATGGTGTTTTCCATTTTCATTTCCAAATTCTAGTAGAATTTTTATTGAGATTGGATTGAATCTGTATATCAATTTGGGTAGAATTGACATTTTAATGATATTTATTTTTAAAATTTCTTTTAACAATGCATTGTAGTTTTTTGAATACAAGTGCTTCACATCCTTGGTTAAGTTTATTCCTAAATATTTGGTTCTTTTAGTAAAGATTGTAAATGGAATTTTTTTCCCTGACTTTCTGCTCAGATTGCACATTACTAATGTATAGAAACACTGATGTCATTAATCTGATATCCTGCCACTCTCCTGAAATCATTTATTAGCTCTAGCATCTTTGTTGTAGATTTTTGGGGACTTTCTAAGTATAGAATCATATCATTAGTGAATAGTGGAAGTTTGACTTCTTCCTTTTCAATTTGGATTAATTCATTTTTGTTGCCTGATTGCTCTAGGTAGAACTTCTCACACTATATTGAACAACAATTGTGACAGTGGGCTTCCTTGTCTTGATCCTGATCTCAACAGGAAAGCTTTCTCTCTTTCACTGTTGAGTACAATGTTTGCTGTGGGTTTTTCATATATGGCCTTTATCATGTTGCCAAAGCTTCCTTCAATTCTTATGTTTTGTAGCATTTTTTCAAGAAATATGTTGTCATTTGTCAAATGATAGTGTCATGTGATTATTCTACTTTGATTTATTAATGTAGTGTATTACACAGAGATTTTCTTGTGCTGAACAATTCTTGCATGGCTGGTATAAAACCCAATTGATAATGATGAATAATTCTTTTAATGTGCTGTTGGAATGAATTAGCAAGTATTAAGTTGAAGATTTTTGTATCCATATCATTAGGGAAATGAGATTCTATTTTTTTCATAACATTTTTATGTGGTTTTGATATTAGGGTGATATTGGCTTCATAGAAAAAGTTTGGTAACATTCTTTCTTCTTTAATTTTTTGGAATAGTTTGAATAAGATTGTAATTAAATCTTTAAATGCTTGGTATAAATCACCTGTGACACAATTTGGTCCTGGGGAGTTTTTCAAGAATGTTTCAATCTCTTTATTTGTGATTGGTTTGCTGAGGTTTTCTATTTCTTCTAGGGTAAGTGCAGGTTGATTGTACATTTCTAGGAATTTTTCTATTTCATCTACATTGTCTAGTTTGTTGACATACTATTGTTCATATTATCCTCTTATGATCTCTTTCCGTTTTTGGTGTTAGTAGTAATGTCACCATATTCATTTTTTATTTTATTTATTTTCATCTCCTTTCTTTTTTTCTTGTTCTGTCTATCTAAGGATTTGTTGATTTTATTAATCTTCTAGAATAAACAGCTTCTGGTTTTGTTAATTTTCTCTACTGATTTTTGTTCTCAATTTCATTTATTTTTCTCTGATATTTCTTTTATTCCTTGGGCTAGCTTTGGGATTACATTACTGTTCTATCTCCTGTTTCTCCATCTGTGTAGTTAGGTAATTGATTTTAGCTCTTTCTTCATTTTAATGACAGCATTGAGTGCTATAAATATCCCCCTCAACACTGCCTTCATTGCATCCCATAGGTTTTGATATATTATGTTCTTATTTTAATTCAACTTGAGATATTTATTAATTTCTCTCAAAATTTCTTCTTTGAACCACTGATTATTTAAGAGTGTATTGTTTTTCTCCATATATTTGTGAGTTTTCCCTTTTTCTGGCCAGTTGTTGATTTCCAGCTTTATTCCATTATGATCAGAGAAAATGTTTTGTATAATTTGAGTTTGTTGAATTTGTTGAGACCTGCTTTGTGACTTAACATATGGCCTAACTTGGAGAAAGATCCATGAGCACTTGAGAAGAATGTATATCCTGCTGTTTTGGGGGTGCATTGTTCTGTATATGTCTATTTGGTTTTGTCCATTTTTCATATTCAAGCTTTCTGTTTCTTTATTGATCCTCCACCCATATGCTCACTCCAATGCTGAGAGTGGTGTATTGAAGTCTTCAACTATTATTGTAGAGGTGTCTATTTCTGTCTTCAGTTTTGTCAGTGGTTCCCTCAAGTAATTTCAGGCATCCCAGTTAGGTACATATACATTTATGATTGCTATTTCTTCCTGGTGAATCACCCATTTTATCAATATGTAATGTCTTTCCCTGCCTCTAATCATAGTTTTGCTGTTATATTCTATTTCATCCAATATAAATATAGCTACTCCAGCTTTTTTAGTTTTATTTATTTATTTATTTATTTGTTTACTGCATACATGGAATATATTTTCCAGCCTTTAATTTTCAATTGATTGGTATCTTTGGGTCTAAGGCAAGTCTCTTGTAGACAGCATATAGATGGCTCAGATTTTCTTATCCATTCTGTCAATCTGTGTCTTTTAATAGTTTATTCCATTAACAATAAATGTTATTACTGTTATTACTGTAAAGGCATTTTTTTACTTGACACATTTTGACTTTTGGATTTTATCTGTCATATTTTACTTTCACCACTCTTGTTACACTTTAGTTACTTTTACTGATATAATCTTCATTTCAAGACTCTCTTCCAAGCCTCTCTCTCCTGTCTTTTCAGGTTGTAGCCCTCCAATTATTATTTCCTGCAAAGTTGATCTTTTCTTTACAAACTCTCTCAGCTTCTCTTTATATGAGAATACTCTAAACTCACCCTCATTTTTGAAAGACATTCTTGCCAGATATAAAATTCTTGTCAGACAGTTTTTCAATTGAGATATCTTAAATATATCACACCACTGCTTTCTTGCCTCCATTGTTTCTGATGAGAAAAATCATCTCATAGTTTTGCTATTATATTGTATTTCCTCCAATATAAATATAGCTACTCCAGCTTTTTTAGTTTTTTTTTTTTTTTGGTTACTGCATACATGGAAAATCTTTTTCCAGCCTTTAATTTTAAAACTATTGGTATCTTTGGGTCAAAGGGATATTGGATATCCCTTGTACATGATAACTTTCTTTACTGCTTTAAGAATTCTCTTTGTCTTTAGCATTTGACATTCTGATTAGTCACTGTCTCAGAGTAGTCCTATTGAGATTTATTCAGTTGGGAGTATGATTTGCTTCTGAGACAAAGATATCTATGCCTTTTAACATTGTTGGGAAATTTTCAGCCATTATTTCTTCAAGTATTCTTTCTGCCCCTTTTCCTCCTCCCCTCCTTCTGGGACACCCATGACAGGTATGTTTGCATGTGAAAATACATAAAAAGATAATGGATATGATGGTGATGAATGGCACAATCCAAGAAATCAAAAAGATGCTGGATTCATATAATAGCAGATATGAACAAGCAGAAGAAAAATTAGTGATGTGGAAGACAGTACATCTGAAATCAAACAGATAGTAGAACAGATAGATAAAAAGATAGAAAAAATCCAGCAGGGACTTAGGGATTTAACCGACAAAACCAAACACCCAAACATAAACATTATAGGCATCCCAAAAGGAGAAGAGAGGGGAAAGGGAACAGAATAAAAGCTGAAGGAAATAATGGCTGAAAATTTTCCAATGCTATTGGGGGAAATGGATGTACATGTCCAGGAAGGACAGTGAACCCCAAAGAGTATAAACCCAAACAGGCCTACTCCAAGAAATATAATTATCAAAATGTCCAATGTTCAAGACAAAGAGAAAATACTCAAGGCAGGAAGAGAAAAGAGAACCATCACATACAAAGGAAGCACAATAAGATTAAGTGCTGATATCTCATCTGAAACCATGGAGGCAAGAAGACAGTATGACATAGTCAAGGTACTAAATGAAAAAAAAATTCCACCACGAATTTTCTATCCACTAAAACTGACATTCAAAAATGATGGAGAGCTAAAAATATTTACAGATAAAGAGAAATTCAAAGAATATGCCAATAAGAAACCTGCACTTCAAGAAATACTAAAGAAAGTTCTATGGGTTGAAAGGATAAAATAGGAGAGAGAGAATTGGAGGAGAGTGTAAGAAAAACTAAAAAGACAAAAAGAGAAATAAAAACAACATATGACATACTTAAACCCAAAGAAAATATGGCTGATGTAAGAAATTCATTGATAGTAATAAAACTGAATGATAATGGATTAAACTCACCAGTGAAGAGACACATATTGGCAGAATGGATAAGGAAATATGACATATCTATATGTTGTCTGCAAGAAACACACATTAGACACAGGTATTTAAGGAGACTGAAAGTGAATGGCTGGAAAACAATTTTACAAGCAAACAATAACCAAAAAAGGGCAGTAGTAGCAATCCTAATATTGGACAATAAAGACTTTACATGCAAAACTATTCTAAGAGAAAAAGATGGACACTATATATTAGTAAAAGGAGTAATATTTCAAGAAGAGAGAACAATCAGAAACATTTATGCACCTAATCATGGTGCCTCAAAATACATGAGGCAAAAACTGGAAGAACGAAGTGGAGACATAAATGCCTCTATAATTAAAGTGGAGGACTTTACACCATTATCACCATAAGACAGAACATCTCAACAGAGAATCAATAAAGAAATAAAGATTCTGAATAATACATTAGAGGACCTGGACCTAAGAGACATATATACAGAATGTTACACCCAAATAGAGCAGGATATACATTCTTCTTGAGTGCATATAGATCATACTCCAAGACAGACCACATGCTAGGCCACAGAACAACTCTCAATGAATTCAGATAGATTGAGATTATAAAAAGTAATTGCTCTGACCACAATGGAATGAAATTGGAAATCACTAAGGGACAGAGAACCAGATTAGGCACAAAGATATGGATGGTAAACAACACACTCTTAGACAAACAGTGGGTCAAGGAGGAAATCTCAAAAGCAATCAGTAACTACCTCAAATCGAATGAAAATGACATCACAACATATCAAAGCCTATGTGATGCAGCCAAAGCTGTATTGAGAGGGGAATTCATAGCCATAAATGCCTATATTAAAATAGAAGAAAGAGCTAAAATTGAAGACTTAAGTGCACCCTGGAGGAATTGGAGAAACAACAACAAACTAATGCCAAAGGAAGTCAAAAGAAAGAAATAATAAAGATTAGAGCACAACTAAAATAAAAAGAAAATAAGAAAGCACTAGAAAAAAATAAACAAACCAAAAGCAGGTTCTTCAAGTAGATCAATATAATTGACAAACCCTTATCCAGACTTAGAAAGAAAAAGAGAGAACAGATGCAAATACACAAAATGAGAAATGAAGAAGGCGATATCACTACTGACCCCACAAAATAAAAAGTATCTTAAGAGGATACTTTGAAAAATTATATGCCAACAAAATGATAGTTTAGAGGGAAGGAACAAATTCCTAGAAGCTCACAAGCAGTTTATTTTGACAAAAGAAGATAGTGATGAACTCAACCGTCCATTACAAGTAAAGAGGTAGAATCAGTCATCAAAAACCTCCCAACCTAGAAGAGCCCATGACCAGATGACTTCACAGGTGAATGCTACCTAACATTCCAGAAAGAGCTAACAACAATTCTGCTTAAATTCTTCCAAAAAATAAAAGTAGAAAGAACAATGTCTCGCTCATTCTATGATGCCAACATTAATTTATACCAAAGCCAAACAAAGATGCCAAAAGTAAGGAAAATTACAAACCAGTTTCTCTAATGAAACTATATGCTAAAATCCTCAGCAAAATACTAGCTAATCACATTCAACAACATATAAATGAGTTATACACCATGACCTAGTGGGATTCATCCAGAGTATGCAAGGATGGTACAACATAAGAAAATCAATCAATGTAATACACCACATAAACAGATTGAAAGAAAAAAATCACATGATCATCTCTATAGATGCAGAAAAAGCATTCTACATAATACAGCACACTTTCCTGATAAAAATGCTGCAAAAGATAGGAATAGAAGGAAACTTTCTGAACATGATAAAGGTTATATATGAAAAACTCAAAGCTAACATCCTAAAAGCCTTCCCTCTGAGATTGGTAACAAGATAAGAATGCCCACTATCAACACTCTTACTTAACATTACCTTAGAAGTACTTGCTCAAGCATTGAGGCAAGAAAGATATATAAAAGGCATCCAAATTGGAAAATAGGAAGTAAAAATTTCATTATTTGCCAATGACATGATCCTATATGTAGAAAACCCTGAGAAATCTACAACAAAGCTTCTAAAACTTATAAATAAGTTGAGTAACTTTGAAAGCTATAAGATCAATACTCGAAAATCAGTAGCATTTCTGAACACAAATAATGAGCAATCTGAGGAGGAAATCAAGAAAAAAATACCATTTACAATAGTAACCAAAAGAATCACATACGTAGAAACAAATTTAACTAAAGATATAAAGGACTTATATACAGGAAAATATACAACACTGTTAAAAGAAATCAAAGAAGTCTTAAATAAATGGAAGAATATTCCCTTTTCATGGATAAGAAGACTAAACATCATCAAGATTTCTATCTTACCAAAACTAATGTACAGATTTAAAGCAATCCCAATAAAAATCAACACTGTAATTTTAAGGAATTGGAAAAGCTAACTAAAAAATTTATTTGGAATGGTAAGAGGTCCTGAATTGCCAAAGACATATTGAAAATGAAAAATGAAGTTGGAGGTATCACACTACCTGACTTTAAAACATACTACAAAACTGCAGTGGTGAAAACTGCATGGTATTGGCACAAGGATAGACACATTGACCAATGGAACTAAATTGGGAGTTCTGATATAAATCCTTTCATATACAGTCATCTGATATTCAACAAGGCCACCAAGCCCACTCCGTTGGGAGAGAATGGCCTCTTCAACAAGTTATACTTGGAGAACTGGATATCCATATCCAAAAGAATGAGAGAGGAACACCATCTCACACGTTATACAAAAATCAACTCAAGATGGATTAAAGATTTAAGTATGAGAAGCAAGAATATAAAAACCTTGGAAGATAATGTAGGAAGGCATCTACAGGACCTTGTAATAAGAAATGATTTCATGAACTACACACCCAAAGCATGAGCAGCAAATGAAAACATAGATAAATGGGATCTCCTCAAAATTAAAAACTTTTACACCTCAAAAGACATTATCAAGAAAATAAAAAGGCACCCTACACAATGGGAGAAAATATTTGGCAACCATATATCTGATCAGAGCACACTATCCTGCATATAGAAAGAAATCCTTCAACTCAAAAATAAAAAGACTAACAACCCATTGAAAAAATGTGCAAGTAACCTGAAAAGACACTTCTCTGAGCCATTTGTATGGCTAAAAAGCACATGAAAAAATGCTCAACATCTCTAGTTATTACATAAATGCAAATCAAAACTACATTGAGATACCATCTTATACACATTAGAATGGCAGCTATTAAAAAGCAGCAGACTATAAGTGTTGGAGAGGATGTGGAGGAGTGGGAACCCTCATCCACTGCTGGCAGGATTGAGGAATGGTCCAGCCACTGTGGAGGACAATTTGGCCGTTCCTCAAAAACTAACTATACATCTTCCATATGATCCAGTGATCCCACTGCTGGGTATATACCCAGGAGAACTGAAAGCAAAGACACTAACACTTATATGCACACCAATATTCATAGTGGCATTATTCACTATTGCCAAATGTTGGAATCAACCCAGGTGCCCATCAACAGATGAATTGATAAAAAAATGTGGTACATACATACCACGGAATATTACTCAGCTGTAAGAAGGAATAAAGTGCTAACTCATGGGATAATATGGATGAATCTGGAAGACTTTATGTTGAGTGAAGCAAGCCAGGCATTGAAGGATGAACAGTACCTGACCTCAATGATATGAATTAAGGAAATTGTGCAGTCTCTGAGAACTATTGACTGAAAGATAGGTGTACAAGAAAGAGAAAGAGAAGATAAAGTTGTGAGCCATCACTCATATCGATGTAACCTATGGTAAAGTGATAAAGTGTAGTTGTGTAGTGAAGGGATAGGACAGGAGGGTAGTGATATATTGGGTTGGGTGGTGCAAGGTTGACAGCTGGGTAGATTGGGAAATGTGAGATAGAGTACCCAGGTTGAAAGTACAGAGGTGGGAATTCTTTTATGCAATATGACAAGGAAGTGTCACTGCTTTAAGGTGTTGGTTGGGGGGACATTAGGGACAGGATACATCTGGAGCAGGCCTCTAGGGAGTGTGTGAGTGTTCATCCTATCATAATGTCTTGTATCAGTGGGTGGAGACCCACTCAATGAGAGGGAAGGAGATGCACTCCCATCTTTCAGAGGGCCGATTTGCTCAGAAATAGACTGGTGGGCGTCTCTCAAGAGCAAGGGTGGTTCCAAATAGTGGAATACAAATCAGTGTGTCATGATTTCTTGTAACTATGAATCTTTTCATCCAATGAGTCAAGCCAGGGGGTTGCCATGGCCCCGGAGTGGTGGGGAGGGAGGAACAGTATAGCTCAATTAGGGGGTATTATTGGCCAGTGGAAATGTTTTTCATTGCCCTATAGTGATGGACACAGAACATGGTAAATATCATCAAAATTTATAAAACTGTATGATCTTAAATGTAAACTATACTGCAAACCATTGACAATATTTAGTAGCTATGTTTCACTATCTGTAAATCAGTTATAGCAATGCTACCATCCACATACAAAAAGGTTTTAATTTGGGGTGAAGAAAAGGGGAGGAGGTTGGGTATATGAGAGTGCCTTGTATTCTGTGTGTGACTTTGCTGTGACCTAAAACTTCTTTGAAAATTAAATGAAAAATAGACACTGGGAAGTGAGAGGGGGAAGGTGCCACGATACAGACTGGACACAAGATTTCGCAGTGCTAAAAGGCAAAATGTAAAAAAAAAAAATTTTTTTTTAATTTTTTGTTTTGAATAACCCAAATACTTTAGTTTTATTTTAATTTTAGTTTTTTTTAAGTTTTCATGTACTTTATCTCGTACATTTAAACATCATTATTATTTCATTTTTCTATTGTATTTGGCTATTGTATTGGCTTCATCTTTAAAGAAGCTTCAGATCACAGAAGGATTACAATGGGGTGGAAGAGGATCATTGGTGGGGTGTGTCAGGGATGGGGGCTGCATGGGAAGAAGTTTACCTGAACATACATAAAACGTATATAAATTTGTTCAAATGCTCATGAGGCTTGGTCACAGGAGGAAGAAAACCACTCAATAAATGAGAGAATATTAAATTCCATCCCGGGGAGCTCTGCCATATTCTCCAAAGGAGTATCAACAGTCCCTCAAGTTCAGGGGCAGGGTCTGGCAAAGGAGGATGGTCCACTGATGGGCTTTTGTTATTGATGACTAGCCTTATGAGTCTTTGCTCTTGAAATTGAAACTTAACCTATTCTTATGGGGTGCCTAAGGGTTGTCTCCTGAGAGCCTCCTTGTTGCTCAAATGTGGCCTCTCTCTAAGCCAAACTCAACATATGAATACATTTCCTTCCTCCCAGCATGGGATATGACTCATGGGGATGAGCCTCCCTGGCAATGAGGGATTACTAAAAAGTGTCAATGGGCAATACAACTGAAAAAAGACCTCGAATAAAATGGGGAAAGGGTAAAGACAAATGAGTTCATATGGCTAAGAGACTTCAAAATGAGTCAGTAAATCATCCCAGAGGTAATGCTTATGCACATCTCAATAAGACTTCACCACTCAGAACTGAGTGGGAGAGAGTGTGGTCTACAGTGTGAACTGTGGTCTATGGTTGGTGGCAAGGCTCCAGGATGTGTAAGTTCATTGAGGTTGGTGGGCCACACTATGGGAGATGTTTGTGTTGGATGTGGTGGGAGGTGTGGGAGGTGGGCAACATGGGAATCCCAGTGGGTTCCGTGTAATATTTTAGGTAATCTAAGCACCTCTTAAAATATATGTATATATATATATAAAAAAAAAAAGACTTCAAAGGCTTCCAATGTGGATATAACCCCAAACAGAGGGGCTCCTGATGTTTCTGGAGACACCCAGGTCCTATATCAGGAAAGATAGCCCCAGAGTTTCATGCATTACCAGTGGGCCCTACTTTGGAATCCATGCTCCTGAGAGTGACAGAGTTGGACCCAAATATGTCTTCCCTGTACATGGTCCATCTGTCTCTTCTATTTAAACCAATATGCGGTGCCAAAGTTTGTAGGTATACTTCCAGACACTGGAGCCTTTGCGCTGTCCATGTGCCAGCTGGGCCCAGAATCTCGGTGGAGCTGCAACTCCTACTCTACAGCTCAGTGCACTTACCCTAGGAACCTGGTGGGGAGATGATGATGGACTACTGGCATTCCAGGGAATGGAGAGGGTCTGCAGCTGTGGCCAGGATAATCCCATCCATTTTATCCATGGGATATAAGCCCCTCTCACTCGGAGGTGGAGTAGACATCACCATCTCATACACCTCAGTATTGGGGAAAAGCTGTGGACTGAAGTGGACTTGCTGGTATTCTGTTATAGACATATCATGATTCATGCAATAGAGGTAATTGCAACATTGATGTGGAACCAGTGGCCACAGGATGCGTTGGGTTCAGGGAAAGGGAAAAGCGGTTGTAATACATGGGCTCTTTCAGGACTTGGGAATTATCCTGGGTGGCATTGCAATAACAGATATAGTCCCTTTTATATCATCATATAACATGCAGAACAGTGTGGGAGAAAGTGTGGTCTACAGTGTGAACTATGGTCTATGCTTAGTGGCCAGGCCCCAAGATGTGTATATCTATTGCAGGTGATGTGCCACTCTAATGAAGGATGTTTATGTGGGTGGTTGTGGGAGGGGTGGGAGTTGGAGCATATGGGAATCCCTACAATTTTTGTGTAAAATTTGTGCAATCTAAGTATCTTTAAAAAATTTTATTAAAAAAAAAAAATGGATGGACACCTCACCAAGAGGTTAAACCCTGGCAAATAAGCACATAAAAATATCTTCACCATCAGTAGCTATTAAAAGAGAAATTTAAACTCACTTGAGACACGATGGCTAACATAAAATATGACAACAATATCAAATGATGTTAAGGATGTGTAACAACTGGAACTCCCCCACAACCATGTATGAAGATATAACAGTACTGTCATTTTGGAAAATTTTATCAGTTTCTTATAAATTAAATATACACCTGTCATATGACACAGAAGTCCCATTCCCAGATATTTATATGAGAAAAATGAAACATTATTAACATTTTTTTTACAAAAAAACCTAGCATTTAAATATTTATCATAACTGTTTATAATCACCAAAATTTGGAACAGCCTCAGTGTCCTTCAATAAGGGAAACAATAAACTAACTGTGGAACATCTTATATAATAGAAAAATAATTAAAAATAAAAAGAATTAAATTGTTGATATATGCAACATTATAGTTGAATCTTGACATTATTTTGATTTTAAAAACCACACACTGTCAAAAGTTTGATTATGGTATTGTTCTATTTATATGGCATTCTTGACAGGATAAAACTATAGTGATGGAGAACAAAACAGTAGTTTTGAGTGGTTAGAGTTTGAGGTTAGTGTAATTACAAAGGAGTAGCAATGAGGAGTTTTTACAAACTGTTCTACATCGTAAATATGTTGCTAGTTCCAAGAATCTGCACATGTCAAAATTCATAGAAACATATACAAAAAGTGTCTCCTTTGTGGCAATTTTATTTTAGTATATTAATTTGAAAATAAAATAAAAAGAAATAATGGGAAAATATAATGAGTTACATTTCTGTTCTATTCTTTATATATAATATATAATTTATACTTTAGTAATAATTTTAATAAATTTATTATTAATAAATTATTATGATGCAAATAATGTTTACTATAATTATAATATCAGCCATTATACCGTTAACAATCTCTTTCCCTAATTCAGTTGAGGAAACCAGAGGGGATATGCCCATATGTCAAGAGATCAATGGATAAAATACTTTTAAGGGGCTTTTGCCGATTATTAAATTTTTAAGCTGCATAAATATAAACTTCATAGTGTTGACTTTCTGGAATAATAACATTATTAGGAATTGATCAAACTGCTTTAATGAATATGCATTTAACACTCTCTTATGAAAGAAAGAAAGTTTCACTTTGATTATTTGTCTCACATGTACAAATAATACCTGTTTTTCTATCTCATTTACTAGGTTGGTCTTGAACATGTCGTTTATGATGGAAGAAAAGTGTAAGGTTTTGTTCCTGTCTGCCAAATGTGAAAAAGAATATAGAGGTCAATCACCTCACTTATATGATTATGACCCAGAATATAGATCCTAAATGCTAAAATCTTATTAACCTCATGTTCATCATACTGACATGTTTGTCTACAAGTGATGCTATAAATTGTATCCTCTAGCCTGGAAGTTATGTGCACTGATGGCATTTGAATGTGATGTTCCCACCACTCCCTAAAATAGAAATGGAAGTTATATTTTAGATAATTAGTAATTTATCAAATTGAAATTTGATAATTCAGCAAATGAAAATTCAGAGTTAGAAGAGGTTTAAAATAAGCCTGATTACTTTCAAATATTTCAGTTGATATCAATATAAATATTTTAGAGTTATTTAATTTTTATAATAGCATGCTATTTTATACATAAAATTAATTAAATACCAACAAAATACATGCAATGCCTGATACTACTAGGTGCCTTCCTGAGAGCTGTGTCAAATAAAAGTAATTCTCCCAGGCCTTACTGAAAGGAGGGCCATATGAAACAGATATTTAACTCAACTTTTCCAAATATAGAGTTTTTGGAAGATTTTGGAACTTCTTTCAGCCAAACTGTTAGAAAAGGCTCAACTACCACTTTCTATCTTTTCCAGGTATCGGGACATTATGTCTATGATGTAATGATTGGTGCTGAAGCATTCATTTCCATTCCTTGGGAATTCCATTCCATGTGCTTAGGAGAGTGAAAACTAAAGAAGTCTTGTTGCCTGGTGATATTTGGAGCTGGAATTCAAAGTCTGAAACTCTTTTAGTGTGTCAGAACAGTAAAGCTTATTTAGTTTATGCAACATTTTGAGATTCTTCTTTTATTCAAGAATATCATAATTTTCAAATTGATACACTAAAAAATAAAATTCCAGCAGTGGAGGAAAGAAGATTTGAAAACATTTGGGATAAAAAGTATAATAATTTCCTCCTATTTTATAGTAAAATATCCATCACTATTTTGCAAAAGCTAAAGTCTAAATATGTTATCCAAACTTAAGGAAGATAAAATCTATTTCATAAAAGTACAAAAAAAGTCAAGAGTTAAAAAGATGTTACAAATGGAGGGGCAAGATGGCATCAAATTAAGTGGGCAATCACCAGCTTTCTTGCAAAAAAAATGGCTGAGAAGGGTCAAGATTCTGCCTGAGTGAGCTGTTCTGGGAACCCACAGAGAAGGAGGATTCAGTGGATCTGGAGGGAACTGGACAAAGAGATAAGCCTAAGGAAAAACCAGGAGTTTCTTGCTCTTGTTGCTGGAAACAGCAGGTGGCTAAGCCCTGCCCTCAAAGCAAAAAACTGCTGCAAACCCCCTGACTCCCACCAGCCACTGAGCAAGAGGGCCCATTCTCCAAGAGTAAGAGAGTTCTGGGGATGGGAGGATAAGGGCTTCCTTTCTGTGGGTTTGGTTACATGGACCTCCTTTGAACTTCAGGAAGCATATCAGCTGGCAAAACATGGCTCCAGGAAGAGGGGAGAGACAAATCTGCTAAGACAACCTGATTTGCCTACCCAACCTGAGAGAGATGAACTTAGACTAGGAGAGGTCAGAGACAGGCAATTGACTATTCCAGTGCTGAAAACTATCAAAATTCCTACTCCCCCAAGGGAGGCAAGAAGTGGCAAGTGCTTAATAACCTTACAAGGGCCTATTTTGTGTTCCCTGGGAAGAGGGGAGGTCTGGGAGAGTATTGAGGGTCATTTCTCTGTGATGAGTTCAGATACCAGGGTCTCATTTGAATTTCAGGATGGAACTCAACCTTACCAGGAGAGGCAAAGGGGGATCTGATCACACAGGCTGTCATGCCCTGCTGCCCTGGGAGAGAAAGCAATAAGAATAAAAAAGGGGCAGAGACAGACAGGCTCCTAATCAGCAGGAATACACCCAACTGCAAAGAATCAAATCTGTCCTAGGTAAAATGATGGGATAGCTTTTTAGCAAAGTGACTTAACAAGAAAGTTTTGCTAAGTGGAGGAGTTTCTGCTTTAATATACAAGATCCCTGGTTTGAGTCCCAGTTTTTCTTAGAGTACTGATCCACAGGGTTATCAAACAACCAGCTGGTACTTTAGGACAGGGAGCACATAGACACTATTTTTGTATTAGTTTTTCTTGGGTCTCCTCCTTTTCTTTAAAAAGCTTCATTAAAAAAATTAACTTACTTTATTCACTAAAACCAGCAGAGGGCAGGCTACAGGGAAATTGATGAACACCAGGAGCCTGAGAAGCTCCTCAGGGGGCCTAAGAGGGAAAGCTGTTTTTCCTTGTTTTTGTTTGATTGTTTGGTTTTTTAATTCTTTTTTTTTTTCACTTTTCTCCCCCCACCCCCATTTTTTTTCTTTTTTTAATTATGTGCTACTGTCTTGTTTCTTGTTGGTTGTGTTTCCCCTTCCCTTTGTTTCCTTTTTTTTGTATACAAATTTTGTCTACCTATGCTAATTCTCTTCCTACCTTCATTTTCCTATCTTCTGCTTTCTGTTTTTGTTCTTATATCCTGCCTGTCTTTGTTTAGTCTGCAATTTTTCTGGTTTTTATTTCTATCTCCTCTATTCTCTCTTTTCTTTCTTTTTAAACACATTTTTCTTGTCTTTCCTTTCCTCTTTCCCTCTCTTCTTCTCTTTCTGGCCTATTTTGTTTGTTTTTCATTTAATTGTTTGAAATCCACTTTTTAATTCTTATTCCTCTGCATTTCTTACATGAGTTTATTCAATTTCCTAGGGCTTATATGGTTCTTCTTTTATCGTTTACTATTATTATTGCATAATCCTTTCACTCTTCTTATCTCTTTCCCTTTCTCTGGCCTAATCTTTTTCTTTCAAGGGTACATAGAAAATAGCAAGGGAATAGAATAAGAGGAACAAATTGTCAAAGAGAAAACTTACCACACAGAGAAAAATAGAAACTAAACAAAATCCCAGAGTAGAGAGTGAAATTAATCAAGTGAATAAAGGCATCAGATAAAGAGATGCTGAAACACCAACAAAAAATTATAAACCATACTAAGAAACAAGAAGAAATGGCCCAGTCCAATTATCAAACTAAAAACCAGGTGGAAATGCAGATTGTGGAACAACTAATCAGAGTTGTTTAAAAAATATCATGAACCAACTTAATGAAGTCAAGGACAAGATCAAGGATATTAAGAACGCACTGGGAGAACATACTGAAAAATTGTAAGCATACATAATAAGATAACAGATATAATGGTGATGAAAGGCACAATTCAAGAAATAAAAAATACACTGGAGTCACATAACAGCAGATTTGAACAGGCAGAAGAAAGAATTAGTGATGTGGATGACAGTACATCTGAAATCAAACAGATAGTAGAACAGATAAATAAAAAGTTAGAAAAAATCCAACAGGGACATAGGGCCAACACAAAACACAAAAACATATGCATTATAGGCAACCCAGAGGGAGAAGAGAAAGGAAAGGGAACAGAGGAGTATTGGAAAAAATAATAGCTGAAAAGTTCCCAACCTCAATGAGTGATATGGATGTACCTGTCCAGGAAACACAGTACCCCTCAAACATAATCAACCCCAACAGTCCTACTACAAGACACTTGTCAAATTGTCCAATGCTCAAGACAAAGAGAGAATACTGAAAGTAGCAAGGGAAAAGAGAAACATAACATACAAGCGAAGCCAATTAGATTGAGTGCTGCTCTCTCATCTGAAACTATGGAGCAAGAAGGCAGTGGTACGACATAGTCAAGGTGCTAAAAGAAAAAAAAAAAAAACTTCCAGCCAAGAATTCTCTATCCAGCAAAGCTGGCATTTAAAAAATTCAGGAGAATTCAAAATATTTATAGATGAACAGAAATTAAGAGGGTATGTCAACAAGACACCTGTACTTCAAGAAATACTAAAGGTAGTTCTGCAGGTCAAAGGAAAAAGCAGGAGAGACAGAGTTGGAGGAGAGTGTAAGAAAAAATAGAAATAAAAACAAAAAAGAGAAAAAAAAATAACATATGACATACATTAACCCAAAGAAAATATGGCTAATGTAAGTAATTTCTTAACAGTAATAACACTGAATGTTAATGAATTAAACTCACCAATCAAGAGACACAAATTGGCAGAATGAGAAAGGAAATATGACCCATATATATATATATATATATACCTTCTACAACAAACCCACCTTTGTCCCAGGGATTCAAGGTGACTGAAAGTGAATGACTGGAAAATAGTTTTACAAGCAAACAACAACCAACAAAGGGTGGGAGTTGCTATACTAATATTGGATAAAATAAACTTTAAATGCAAAAATATTTTAAGAGATAAAGATGGGCATTATATATTAATAAAAGGGGTACTCTTTCAAGAAGAAAAAACAATCATAAACTGGTGCCTCAAAATACATGAGCAAACACTGGAAAGGCTAAGTGGAGAAATAGATACCTCTGCAATTATAGTGAGGAACTTTAATACACTATGGTCATCATTAGATAGAATAGCTTAATAGAAAATCAATAAAGAAACAAAGACTTTGAATAATACATTAGAGGACCTGGAACTAATAGATATATAAAGAACACTACACCCAAATACTGCAGGAAATACTTTTTTCTCTAGTGCACATGGATAATTCAACAAGATAGACCACATGTGAGGCCACAGAAAAACCCTCAATGAATGCAGAAAGACTGAAATTTTACAAAGTATTTTTTCTGACCACAACAGAATGAAACTGGAAATCAGGAAGGGCCAGAACATCATATTAGGTACCAAGATATGGAAGTTAACCAACACAGTGTTAAACAAAAAGTGAGTCAAGGAGGAAATCACAAAAGAAATCAGTAAATGCCTTGAAATGAATGAAAATGACAACAAAACATATCAAAGCCTCTGGGATGCAGCAAAAGTTCTACTGAGAGGGAAATTCATAGCCATAAGCACATATATCAAAAAAGAAGAAAAAGCTAATATCAAAGACCTACCTAGAGGGTGTTATTCTTTTTGAAATTCCTAGAGGAATTAGAAAAAGAAACACAAATTAACACCAAAGGAAGTAGAAAGAAAGAAATAATCAAAAATAGAGAACTAAATTAAATAGGAAACAAAACAAACAAACAAACAAAAAACACTAGAAAAAATAAAAAAATCCAAAAGTTGTTCTTTAAGAAGTTTAATGAAATTTACAAACCCTGTGTAGACTAACAAAGAATAAAAAGAGAAAAGATGCAAATACACAAAATAAGAAATGAGGAAGGGGATACTACCACAGACTCCACAGAAATAAAGGATATCATAAGAGGAAACTTTGAAAATTTATGTGCCAAAAGGAAGGATAATTTAGAGGAAATGGACAAATTCCTAGAAGCAAAGAAGCAGCTTACACTGCAAAAGAAGGAATTGATGAACTCAACAGACCAATCACAAGTAATATGATTGAATTTTTCTTCAAAATCCTCCCAACCAAGAAGAGAACAGGACCAGACATCTTCACAGGTGAATTCTACCAAACGTTCTGGAAAGAACTAACACCGATTCTGCTTTAATTCTTCAAAAAAATAGAAGTAGAAGGGGCATTGCCTAACTCATTCTGGGATGCCAACATTACCTTTATACCAAAGCCAAACAAAGATGTTACTAAAAAGGAAAATTACAGATCAATCTCTCTAATGAACTTAGATGCTAAAATCCTCAACAAAATACTTGCTAATTGTATTCAACAACATATCAATTTAATTTGACATCATGACCAAGTGGTTTTCATCCCTGGTATACAAGGATGTTTCAACATAAGAAAATCAATCACTGTAATGCCACAGAAAGAAACATTTTGCTGACAAAACATCGCAAAGGATAGGAATAGAAGGAAACTTCCTAAACATGTTAAAGGGTATATATGAAAAACCTATGGCTAACATCATATACAATGCTGAAATCCTAAAAGCATTTCCTCTAAGATCAAGAGGAAAACAATGATACCCACTGTCACCACTCCTATTTAGCATTGTGATAGAAGTTCTTCCTTGAGCACTCAGGCAAAAAGAAGACATAAATTGCATCCAAATTGGAAAGGGAGAAGTCAAAATTTCACTATTTGCAGACATCATGATCCTATACATGTAAAGCCCTAAGAAATCTACAACAAAGCTTCTAGAGCTTATAAATGAGTTCAATAAAGTAGCAGGTTATAAGATCAAAGCAAAAAAACAGTAGCATTTATGTACACCAATAATAAGCAATTTGAGAAGGAAATCAAGAAAAAATCCCATTTACAATAGCAACTAAAAGAATCAAATACAAGGGAATAAATTTAAATAAAGATGTAAATGACTTATAAACAGAAAACTACACAAAACTGTTAAAGGAAATCAAAGAATGTTTAAATAAATGGAAAAATATTCCCTGTTTATGGATAGGAAGACTAAACATCATTAAGATGTCTATCCTACTCAAACTCATCTACAGATTTAATAGAATTCCAATAAAATTCAACACAGCATTTTTTACCCAATTGGCAAAACTAACTATGAAACTTATTTGGAAAGGCAAGAGGCCCTGAATAACCAAAGAAATTGAAAAAGAAAAGTGAAATTGGAGAAATCACACTACCTGACTTTAAAACATACTACAAAGCTACAGCAGTCAAAACAGCATAGTATTGGCACAAGGAAAGACATACAGACTAATGGAACTGATTGAGAGTTCTAATATAGTTCCTTGCATATACAGTCCTCTGATATTCAACAAGACCACCAAGCCCACTAAACTGGGAGAGAATGGCCTCTTCAACAAATGGTGCTTTGAGAACTGGATATCCATATCCAAAAGAATGAGAGAGGAACACCATTTCACACTTTATACAAAAATCAACTCAAGATGGGTCAAAGATCTAAATATAAGAGCCAAGACCATAAAGACCCTGGAAGATAATGTAGGGAAGCATCTACAGGACCTTGTAATAGGAAATGGTTTCATGAACTTCACATCCCAAAAACAAACAGTGAAAGAAAAACTTGATAAATGAGACCTCCTCAAAATTAAAAACTTTTGTACCTCAACAGAGTTTTTCAAGAGAGTAAAAAGACAGCCTACCCAATGGGAGAGAATATTTGGTAACATATCTGATTGGAACCTCATACCCAGTATATATAAAGAAATCTTATATCTCAATAATACAAAGACAGACAAACCATTTAAACAATGGGCAAGTGAACAGACACTTCTCCAAAGAAGAAATACAAATAACTAAAAATCACGTGAAAAGATACTCAACATCACTATTAGGGAAATGCAAATCAAAAGTATGAAATAACATCTTACACCCATTAGATGGGAGACTGCTGAACAGAGAGAGTACTACAAGTATTGGAGAGGATGCGGAGTAACGGGAACCCTCATCCACTGCTTGCCGGAATGTAGAATGGTGCAACCATTGTGGAGGACAGTTTGGTGGTTCCTCAAAAACTAACTATAAATCTGCCATATGATCCAGCAATTCCACTGTTGGGTATATACCCAGAAGAATTGAAAGCAAGGACACGAACAGATATATGCACACCTATGTTCATAGAGGCTTTATTCCCTATGACCAAAAGCTGGAATCATCCCAAATGTCCATCAACAGATGAATAGATAAATAAAATGTCATACATACCTATAATGGAACATTACTCAGCTGTAAGAAGGAAAACAGTACTAACATATCGGATAACATGGATGAACCTTGAAGCCCTTATGTTGAGTGAAGCAAGCCAGACATAGAAGGACAAATATTACATGACCTCTCTGATATGTATTAAGCTAATTGAGCTGACTCAGAGAGCTAAAGTCTGGAAGAAAGTTTTACAGGAAATAGCAAGACAGAAGATGGTTGTGAGCCAATGCCCATATGGGTGAAATCTATGATAAGGCGGAAGTGAGTAGTTTTGCAGTGAAGGGATAGGAAAGGGATATAGTGATCCTTGGGTTAGGTGGTGCAAGTTTGACAGGAGGATAGGGTGGGTTGGGTGGGTTGGAAGGTCCATTGAACTCTGAGGAAGTTTGGGGAAGCGAGTAGTGAACATGGGATTGGTGGGTGTATTAGTCAGGGTTCTCTCGGGAAACAGAATCAACAGGAGATATCTGTCAATAATATGAGATTTTAAGAGTCTCTCACGTGACCATGGGGATGCACAAGTCCAGGTTTCAAAGGCAGGCTGCAAACCAAGGGCTCCGATGAATGTCTGATGAAAGGTCCTAGATGAGTTTCTGGGAGAAGTTGCCTGTCCAAGGATAAGCTGGGAAATTCTCTCTGAATGTTGAAATCACTTCCCCTTTTAAGGCATTCAACTGATTGGATAAAAGCGTCACCCATTGATGATGTAATCTCCTTGATTGATGCAGATGTAATCAGCCAACCACGCAGTAAACTCACTGGTGATCGAAGACCATAAATGCTCTTGTGTTACAATTAGCCCAGTGCTTTCTGGAGACAATTACCTGGCTGAGTTGACACATTAATCTAACCATCACAGTGGGTATGTGGTTGAAACTACAATGGTGGGAAAGCTCTATAGGCAATATGACAAGGAAGGGTTACTGTTTAGGGTGTTGGATGTAGGGACATTCTGGACAGAGTGTTACCTGGGGGAGTCTTCTAGAGAAAGTATGAGTGATCACTTTGTCATAGTGGGAAGGAGTTGGACTCCCATCCTTTGGAGGTCCAATATGTTCTCAGACAGAATGGTGGGTGTCTATCAAGAGCATGGGTGGTTGCTAATAGGGCAAGACAGACCAGTGTGTCAAGCCCTCAGTTGTTGCAAGTAACTATGAGTCTTGTCCTTCAAGGAGTGAAGCATATTGGTGCCCATGGGTCCTGAGGGGAGGGGAGGGAGGAAAAGAATAGATGGAAGAAGGTGTATTTAGGGGCAATGGAATTGTTCTGCATGATTTTGCAATGCTGGATACAGGCCATGTTAATTTCAGCAAAAACTTATAAAAGTATATGGTCTAAAATGTAAGCTATAATGTAAAGCATTGACCATGGTTAGTAGCTATGGTTCAGTTTCTGTACATCAGTTGTAACAAATGTACCATCCACACATAAAGAGGTTATTAAATACAGGAAGGGGGAAAGGAGAGAGGATGCTGGGTATTTGGGAGTCTGAATATGACTTTACTCTGACCTAAAATTTATTTGAAGACAAAAATAAAATGTAAGACACTGGGGAAGAAATGGAAGAAAATGTCACTGTACATACAAGACAATAGATTTTACAGTGATGAAAAGGAAAATGTCAAAAAAAAATTTAAAATATTTTTCATTATTTTTAATACCCCAGTTTTTTATTTTAATTTAGTTTTTCTAAATTATTATGCATTTTATTTCTTATGTTGAAATCTATCCTTATTATTTCATTTTCTTATTTATTGTATTCAGCAATATTCTTTGCCTTATTTTTTAAGAAGTTTTGGACCACAGAAGAGTTACAACCATGGCAGGGAACTATTATTGGTGTACGGTGTCAGTGATAGAGGATACATGGGAGGAAGTTTGCTTGGGCATACATATAAGGTATATAAATGTGTTCAAATGTTCATGGGGAATTGTCACAGTGGGTAGAAATTCACACAATAACCAGAAGAATATTAAATTCCCATCCTGGGGAGCTCAGCCACATTCTCTAATGGAACAGCAACAATCCCCTAAGTATAGGAACAATGACTAGTGAAGAAGGATGGTCCATTGATGTGCCCTACATATTGATGACTATGCTTATGAGCCTTTGCTCTTGAAATTGCAACTTAGCCTAGGGTTGTAGAGTGCCTAAGAGTTACCTCCTGAAATCCACAATTTTCCTCACATGTAAGCCAAACTCAGCCATCCAAGGATGAGCCACCCTGGCACCAAGGGATGACTACCAAGCAACAACCAACAATAAAATTGGAAAAAGACCTTGAGTAAAAGGGGGTAAATACAAATGAGTTTATATGGCTAAGAGACTTCAAGATGAGTTGGGAGGTCATCCCAGATGTAATGTTTATGCATGTCTCAACAGAATCTCATTGAGATTCCAAATAGACTGCCAAATAGTGGAGCTCCTGAGGGCTCTGGAGACACCCAGGTCCTATGATCATGGCATACAGCTCCAGAGTTTGATGCCTTGCCAGTGAGACCTACATTGGAGTTTGTGCTCCCATGTGTGACAGAGTTGGAGTCAGTTGTGACATCTCTACACGTGTCTCATCCATCCCTTCTATTTGAAACTTTAGTTGATGCTGGAGTTGGTAGGTGTATGCCCAAGAGTTTTGAATCTTTGGACTGTCCATATGATAGCTGGGCCCTGAGTCTCAGCTAAGTTGCAACTCCTACTGTCCATTTTGATGAAGTCATCCAGAACAGCTAGCAAGGAGGTGAGGATGGACAACCACCATACTAAGGAACCAATATAGTCTACAACTGCAAGCAAGTGAGTCTCTTACTTTTGCTACATGGAATTAAGCCCCCTCTCAATTAGAGGTCAAATGGGCATCACCATCACTGAATCCTCAGGATAGGGGAATAAAATATGGACTACAGTGGACTTATTGGTGTTCTGCTATAGAAAAATTTTGATTCTAGCAATGGAAGAAATTATATCATTGATGTGGAAACAGTGGTTATTAGAAGTGCTGAAGGCAGGGAGTGGGAAAAAGAGGTACAATTTGGGGGCACATTTGAGTCTTGGAATTTTCCTGAATGACATTGCATTGACAGATACAGGCCATTATATATCCCTCCATAACCTACAGAAATGAGTGGGATAGAGTGTAAACTATAATGTAAACTATAATCCCTCCTTAGTGGCAATGCTTCAAAATGTGTTCATCAATTGCAATGAATATACCACACTAATGAAAGAAGTTGTTAACGTGGGGAAAAGTGGGAGGTGTGGGGAGTGGGGCATATGGGAATCCCTTAAATTTTTTTTATGTAACATTTTATGTAATCTAAGTATCTTTTAGGAAAAAAAAACAGTTTGCAAAATCCTCTAAATTATCAATAGAGAAAAACAAAGATCAAACAGACACTCAAAGACATTTGGACACTTTTGTATGGTTAAGCATGAATAGAATATTTCCTAAAATCATTACAGTGCATGGTTTAAAGTTTCTGCTCTATCAACAGTAACAGGGAAATTGACTAGAGATATGAATTTAGGGGTAGTGTGTGAGACATATTTTTCCCTGTGTCATTTTTTTATGTTCATGTTTCAGTTTATCCAACATTTTATTTTGAAAACTTACAAAATTAAAGAAAAATTGAAATGTTTAGGACCCCTATGTTTCATTCACCTGAATTTATTAATTGGTAATATATTATTTTATCTATATCTAAATTAATATAGTTAAAGATTCTTTCAAATGTTGCATAAGATATACAGTTTTTCTCACATATAATTATCATATATACTTTTATGCATATATGTCATTTCTAATATTCTTGTAAATATTTCTCTCAATGCACTATTTAAACATTTAACAGAATTTTGCTGGCATCCTGATACTTCCTCCTCAAATGCTTTGGAAAATATGTGAAGAAATCAGGATATTCTCCAACAAAATCACATTTTCATTCTCATAGTAAGTTAAGAAAATCAACCTTGATGTAACAATATCACAAATATTATATGTACCCATATGTACAATATTCCATATTATAAAATATTATAAATATGTCTATATATTATAGAATATAATCTAATAAATTTATAATGTCTTATTAATCATGCATATCTATAAATTTTAATTCTTCTAACCAAAAGAGTATTAAAAAAACTCAATAAAACTCAAGGATACATTTCTCTATAAACTAATATTCAGTGATTTACATATCTTTAAATTATAATAAAAGGAAAGGTGCAAATAATTTATATAGCAGACCTCCTTTCATGTAAGAAAGAAAGAAAAGGAAAAATAACATATATACAGGGAAGCGGCTGTGGCTCAATCAGTAGGGTTCCCGTTTACCATATGGGAGGCCCCGGGTTTGGTTCCCGGGGCCTCCTGGTGAAGGCAAGCCCGCCCGCATGGCGTAGTTAGCTGACCCAGTGAGCACAAGCAGCAAGGGGGGGATAAATGAATAAATAAATAAAATCTTTAATAATAAACATATATACATACACACACATATTCATGTACAAGCACAAATACATAAACTCAATAATATTTGTAATAAGATTCACTGACACAATGAATTGAAACCCAAAAGGGATTATATTTGCTATGAATAGCGTGGGAGGGGTAGAGATGGCAATGAAATTTCTGAGTATAAATATTTATGTATTTATGTCAATGTACAAGTTCTCTTTATTTAAAAATAAATTAAATAAATGACATAAATGAAAAAAGTAAGTCCTAAAATTGGATACAAAAAGGAAAACCAAATTAATTGTACATCATCAAATTCCTATTGTGGTCATAAAGGAAAAAAAAAAGAATTAATTCCAATAACTTGTTGATACATTACCTAAGGATATAAAATTAGTGACAAACACTAAAAGGACTGCAAAATAATTTGGACCTTGCTATCATAATGGTAGTAATACTAATGTTGTAATGGGAAAATTAGTGAGTATTTGTTGTAGACAACAGAAAATAATGAAATATAGTTAAATTTTTGATAAATCAGAATTTTTACTATGGAAAATAGGAGTTATAAAAGCAGGATGGGGATATAAAGAAAGGTACTTTGAGGTATTCAACTGATGTTCAATTTGAACTAGAATAATTGTTATGAACTCCTGAGAACCCAAATATACATATAAAATGTGTGATTTTAATGAAAAGTGATTTATAGGATTTTACAAGCTCATAGGTAATAAATGCACTATTGGACAATAGAATTCAGGGTTGTATGTTAAAATACAGTTGAAATCCCATTTATTTGGATCTAAAGGATTGTAAAAAACAACATTTCTCATGTGCGTGTTATATAGTCTTAACAATATAAAAGTGCATAAAAACAACTTAAAATACTTTTAAAGTTCTCCAATCTATCATGAAAAATGCAAATTTGTAGCAAGTTGATTGTATGATGATCTTATATAGGACTGATTTTTCAGGTTACAGTAAAAATATCCTAATGACAGTAATTAATTGTTTCCTTTTGTCTGGGAATACAAGTCCTAGAAAAAGTGTTGTATCTTACTCTAGAACATGAAAATAAACAAAATCGTCAATCTTCTACAATTTGGATTTCTTTTTCAACATATCAAAATGATTAGCTAGGTTGGTAGTAATTCAGTTTTATAAAGATTTATAAAGAAGAGAAGTACATTCCCTCTAGAGTCATAATACTTGCTTTCCTTAAAGGGAAAGGAAGCGTAATATAAATTATGCAACAAATTCCAATGTTAACTCTCTATGTAAGTAAGGAGTTTGTTTTTCTTTACTTTGCATTTGTGCTGGCTGGATCATTTTTCTTTCATCTTCTTGAAACCTTGTATTGGTAATGTGTAAATTTCTGCTGCATCTAAAGCTTGGTTTTGAGAGACCAAATTATCAACAAAGACATCAAAAAGCAGGTGGAGAGATAACCCTTTAGAAGGATTTTTTGGCTTCTCTGGATCCTCATCTATATTTCCATTGGGTTAAAAAGTCAGGGAAGTGAATGCGTCTTTAGCAATATATTTTAAAAGACAATTCTGAAACCTGTTTTTCTAAGAAAATGTAAGATTAAAATGTAAGATTCCCTTGATATTGATGTATTAAATAAATTGTAAGTTTTGAATTAAGATGTAAGATCTATTTGTTGTAATTTTGCTTCATGAACTCACTTTATTTTTCTATATAAAGTGGAAACTTGAAGTTACTATTTGCTGCAAAGAGAAGATTCATATGTAATATGTTTCATTCGACCAAATGTAAAATTATAATTCAGAAATAGGAAAAAAATTCTGGATAATTTCCAATGTAAGGCTAATCTTAACCATGTGCCCCTTGCTCTGGATCCTCATTAGATAGTTTGGCTATTTCTGATATGGAAAATATGGAAATCATAATGTATAATTCATGTACTCCTGAATTTATAATCTAGTGAGATAATACCTAGTAATCAAACAAGGCAGGATGGGAGATTGAACTTCATAATTCCTTTTATGATTCAGGAAAAAATAAGTTATCAATCCATTATTCAATAAGGAAAGTTATGGATCTATTCCTCAGCAATATATTATTAAAGAAAATATCACTTCTATTTTTCTAATATATGGGCAAATACCTGAGTTTCTTTTCTTCAAAAAGAGGATTCAGTTATTTTAAGTTCACTCCCTACATGAACAAACCCTGTGTTGTATATGCCAACACTAAAAGTTTGACTTAAGAAACTCAAAGTTTAAAGGGGAAAATTAAGGGAAAAGTTTTTTTTTTGAGGAAACACATTGTTCATGTAGCCTGTTGTACTACTGACCTGGTGTTTTTCTTAGAAGGTTATTGACTTATTTCTCATAGTCCTTGCATAAAAAATTTAAGTAAAAATAATAAATATGAGTATAAATGAAAATGAGTACTTCATATAAAATTTAATATTTATTATCTTAAATATTAGCATTTTGTGTAACTAAAAGTTCCTTTAATTTCTTATATTCTCTATTATCTTTTCTAGAGTCTTGAGCATTTGAGAACCTAGATTTAAGACCGCATTTTTTTTTTACTACCACATTTCTTTTTTCAATAATTTAACAAACTTTTTTTAATAATTAAAGTTATCAAAGCATTGTGTGCTTAGTATAGTAACTTTTTTCAAAAGTTTCATTATTTAAGAGCAGCACTGAAAAGAGTCTATTTTCACTCAATTGGAACACATACTGCTGGTTAAAGAAATGAAAGAATAGCAAAAACAGTGCTCTTAAGGAAAGAAAAACATCTTCCAATCATTCTCAGAAATTCTAATCGAAATCTTTCTAGGGGGAAATGGCAGAACAAACAATTCCATTTGCTTAAAGAAACAATCATGTATACTTAGCGTTATTTAAGCTGCACATTTTATCTGAGCTAAGGAATCATTAAGAATTTCCACCAGGTAAAAGAAGCGAGTGATGGTAGTTAGAGTAGGGGGACCATAAATGCTGACTTTTGCATTTTATTTTCTAAACATATTTTCAGTTTGAATTTTCCATCAGCACATGTGATATTTTTTAAACAGAAGATGACACTTTCTAAAGTGACAGAAAAATATATAATTAATATCCATTTGCAAGACTTAAATTAAAATATTTTTTATTTTATTTTATTTTATTATTATGGGTAAAAATCAAAATTCTCACAATGCATACAAACATTTGCAAAATTATATATAAATATATATACATATATGTGTATTTGCTTACAAAAATGTTATATACATATATTTTAAGAGGTACATAGATTACCCAAAATATTACACAGAACCCACTGGGATTCCCATGTTGCCCACCTCCCACACCTCCCACCACATCCCACACAAACATCTCCCACAGTGTGGCCCACCACCCTCAATGAACTTACACAGCCTGAAGCCTTGCCACCAATCATAAATCACAGTTCACACTGTAGACCACACTCTCTCCCACTCAGTTCTGAAGTGGTGTGTGTTGATTTAAAATGGCATACATCCGTTGCCACAACAGTACTCAGGATAACCTCCAACACCCAAAGAAGCCCCTGTATTTCAACTGCTCATCCCCTCCCTACCCCAAAAGTGTCAAGTAGCCACTGGCTCCAACTCATTGTTATAATTTCTTGCATTGCTAGAATCACCATATGTGAACAAGAGAATACCATCAAGTCCACTCTAGTCCATAGATCTTCCCCCAATCTTGAGGGGACTGGGATGGTGATGTCCACTCCAAATCCAAGTGAGAGAGGGCTTATATCCCAGGGATATGGTGGGTGGGATGATCCTGCCTGCAGATGCAGGCTCTCTCCATTCCCTGGGATGGCCATTACCCATCATTGTCTCCTCACCAGGTGACTTGGATGAGTCCATTGAGCTGTAGGGTAGGAGTTGCAGCACGACCTAGATTTCATGCACACCTGGCACATAGGTAGGCGGGAGGCTCCAGTCTCTGGAAGTATACCTAAAAACTCCAGCATCACATATAGGTTTGAATAGAAGGGACTGGTGAACCATGTGCAGGGAGGACTTATTTGAGTCTAATTCTGTCACTCTCAGGAGCACAGATTCCAAAATAGAACCCACGGATAAGGCATCAGTCTCTGGGGCTATCCTCCCTTATATAGGACCACGGTGTCTCCGGAGCTCTCAGGAATCCCACTGAGTGGGGTGATAGGCACTTAGATGTTCTATGAGCTCCTACTGAGGTGTGCATAAGAGTTACCTCTGGGATGACCTCCCGACTCTCTTTGAAGTCTCTTAGCCACTTGAACTCATTTGTCTTTACCATTTCCCCCTTTTATTCAAGTTTTTTTTCCAGTAGTGTTGTCAGTTGGCACTTGGTATTAATCCCTCATTGCCAGGGAGGCTCATCCCCGGGGGTCATGTCACATGTTGGGGGAAA